>JAQIXX010003121.1:0-21108 GCA_034700605.1 Willowsia nigromaculata
AACTTTACAATATGCACAGCTTCGCCAATTTTGGGCCAATTTAAGTAAAAAACGATAGGCAGGTGAAGCCCTTTGTGTTGCATACAACAATGAGTACCAAATTTCACTAGATTGCGAAAACAAATATGACGTTTTTCACCTGTCGTGTTTTGTCTCAGGTACATTACATTCCACCAATATAAAGCTTCAAGACGAGGTACCAGCATGATAATCAAAACAATAGCAAAAAACGAATTATACGATGTGGTCGTGCAAACAATTTAGCAAAGGAAGGTGTATTTTTTAGGATACGCTTTTTTCCAGACAAAGCCTTCTTCTACCTAAATTGCTCAAGTTCCTCTAAATCCTTTTTAAAGCAAAGTACTATATTTATTTCTTTTCTTTTGAAAGTTGTCGGCTTATGTTTCAAAGCTTTGGCAGTGTTGAGTGGAGTAAAATAGCTTTATGCTGCAGGGTTTTACTCCGTTTTTCAAGTCAGCGGTATTCACCTAGCCGCAGCAATTATGCGATATCTAATCAAATAGCATATTGTTATATTATTACTCAGCTCAGTCGGGAATACTTAAATTTTTCAAAGTTCATTACCGCCGACCTGAGATTGAAGATGTCTATAAGAATTTTTTCATCTTCATAATAATCGATCGAACCTACAACTACAACTACAACCACAACTGCAGGAGCAGATAGGAAAGCAGTTTATATGTGGATATTACGCAATTTTTGGTAATAAGGTTTACTTTCATTAGTCTGTTGATGCTATATGTTGTGCTGACTGAAGCCAAATGAATTCTTTGCTTATTGACTCCAGCGAGCTTCTGAAACTGAATACATCACAACATCACTTACAGTGCAATGATGGAATGAACAATAATGGACACTGAGCAATTTTGTATGTTTGCGTACCACCCAAAAATGAGAAACTCTCATTGCATGTTTTATGTATTAGGCTTGAGCGACCTCCGGGAGTGGATAGACACATGCTCATTCCGCAATTTTAAGGTAGAGATGCCGCGATTGATGACAATATGTGCAAATAATAATTAAACTATTACATGTCTGATAATGAACAGACCTAGACCCTCCCTTGTTTCATTTTATACCATTCTGTCGGTATAAAGCTAAGTTTCTTCTTGGAACTCTCTGAAAACATTTTTGATTATACTGCTACTTTGAGACATGAGGAAACGATGGCACCCTCAATTTCCACCCCCGCAACATTAATAACCAACTCTTCTAGAGACAGCAAGATGATGAGCATAATAACAGGGCAATACTAATTTTTACATATAAGAAGGAAGGAAGTGAACAAAGAGATAATTTTTATGCGTACCATCAAAGTTTACTTAGCTAGTGGTCATCCCATCATAATCATCGCATCTTCTCATCCTTCTCCTCCTCCTCTTTTTGTACACGTGTAAACAATGAAAACTTTGCAATTAGCATGCAGCACGTAGTAAACGGAGGGCGTATGCGACATTAAGAAAAGGAATCTTTTCTTTTCGTAGTGCATCGCAGATTTTTCAAGATCAATTTTCACACCCATCATCGTCAGCGTTTCTCACGACGTAAAGTGACAGCGCTGACCGCTCCTTTAAGGCCCACACACAAACACATGTACGACATAGGTTGATGTGATTCACACTTTGAATGTGGCTTATTGGTTTTACGTTGGCACTTTATTTCCAAGAACAAACAATTGTAATGCTACGTCGGTTTTTGTGGTTGCATTTTATTTGATATTGTATCAGATCTCTAGAACTGCTCTGCTGGCTTCATTCTCAGATATGTACTCACGATAAGTACCTATTATAATAAGCTAAAACTTAATTTCGGACTTATCTTCTTTGCGCCAATCGCCAATTGCAATTACACCACCACAACTACACATAATCATCATGATCATTATCTCGACCGCATCCACACACGCTCGACTTTTCGGTTTGGTACGGGGTGTCATCGTCACGCGCATTACGGTTTATTTCAACATTCTATTCAATTCTTTTGTCAAGTGCCAACTCAACTTTAGTCAAGTGAGAGGACCACGTAAAAGTACCGTTGTAGTGTAATTGTAAATCTGTCACTTGAAAAAGAATGATGGATGATGGTACGAAGACTTTCCTTTTGGTCGACAATTTTGCATCAATTCATACATGCAAAACCTCATCAGCATTGGTTAAGGAAATAACCTTTGATCCAAGCAAAGCAGCAAAAGCCAGCATCAATTTATCCATCCATAGACCCAAATAATATATCCACACTCACATTCAGCTATTCAATGTCGTATCAATTTTCAATTTTGAATTCAATGAATAATGAGGGAGAATTCTTAAAACACGCGTGTCCCGTTTTGTTTCCGTGAGAAATCACGCTGAGGAAACAACTTTGCGAACCTAAAGGACAAAATACTTGATTTCACTGTGGACAAAGGAATCTAATCTTCACTCCTGTGGTGTGATAAAATCATGCTTTCAATGTTTAATTTAAGTAAAAAGAATAAGATTGGGATCAACAGATGACGATTTTTTTCTTATTCAAAAAAGTAAGCTCTCTCCAACTTTAAACCCTTTTCATTTGTTCCATTTTCCTAGTATGAAAATACAGAAATAAAGTACAATCAAGCAAAATAAATCTTGCAGCCAACACACTAAGCAAAAGCGCATCAAAGTATTGCAACGCACCCATAATGATCTGTTTCTCTTCCTCCTTTTTGGTCGTCGAACCGACCAAGCGCCAAAATAAGTCTGAACATCTTTCTCTTTTTATTCCTGCTGTTACAGATTCAAGCAGAAAGATGACAAAAAAGTTGTATTTTACAGTGGTTTTAAATGCATGTAAACCAAATACATATACTCATAAAATGTTTCTTTTTGTTAATACGAAAAGGAGTACACACACGACACCACTTTTTACGGGAGAGGACATCAGTGATGGCGATGGCATGGCGGTTTAGTGGTTGTGAATGTAAGGAAGTCGTCAAGTAAATAAAAATTAGAAAAGCAATGGAAAAATGCCATTCTCTTGAAGCCTACGCAAACGACAAGTTCGCCAAAAAATAAATCTCCTGTTTAAACAACATCCAATCCACTCGTCTTTCCTCTTACCCCCTTCTAAGATTGGAGGTGATCCCCATTTACAGTGTTTACGCTTAAAACGCCACTTTTAACAGCAAGGAACACGACACGATCCAAAGACAGCATTAGTAATCTATCACTGTTATCTTCACAAAAGGATGATGCAATTCAAAATGGCGAAAAAGATACATTTCTAAAATAGAACTTCTTTACAGTCAAGTAAAACTAAATGTACAATATTTTATTAACATCATAAAAGTTTCCAGACTTTTGAAATCGAAAATTAGAAACAAAGTGAACGTACAGAGTTCATGGTTTTCGTTCCACTTTTTATTATGTCACATGTGCAATTATTATATTGTAACATGAAAATGAAGGCGTCACTTTGTTCGTGGATACATACTATTAAAAATGCACACGCGGCAGGAGTGCAGCTAATTAATGAAATACTGTTTTTTTCCTCTCCCAGCAAATTATCTAGGTAAGATGTTAAAGAGTTCGAATGTAGCAAGAGAATTCAAGCATCCCAGTTTATAGAATTTTATATCTTCTCCCTATCCTTTTATTAGAGTGCTGACAACGATCCAATAACTGATTCTTTTTCTGAATTGCTAATTTGATTGTCACATCCTTTGCGTAATTCGCATTTTTCTGCATTCACAGAGATATATACCAACTTGCGTATCTATCTTTCTGGCTATTTTCACTCGAAATCATGTGAACGAAGGCAGAGAGCGAACGCAATTTCGATGCATTATCTGTTATGAAATAGCTCTCAATCTAATTGTCTGGCTGAAAAATTGCTGTTGTGCAATTTCAGAATGAACGAAAATGTGGAATGTGACGTTAAGAAAAAATCGAGGATTTAGCATTTTCCACAAACATACTTTTAGGCTAATTATATTGTAGTAATGGGCATGACCTTGTGTACCCATGTCTTTGCCCATGGTATAGAATCAGAATGAAGGATTCTCAGCATCCATTAGTACTCTTCATATAAATATTATTGTATTTCACCCTCTGAATGATAAAGTTTCCCTACATTATTTTAGTCTTTAAATGTGATGTAACAGTAATATAAGCATTAAACCCGACGAGCCACAGTCTCGCTCGCTCGACTATCATTCAACAAGTAAATCCGAAAGAACAAATCTGAAAGTGATATGTACTACAGAGATATGGATAGAGACAATCTCTTTCTCATAATTTTCAACAGTGTATCTATTACATAAGCTTGAAAACTGTCTTCACACCATCATATTAAACCAAGTGGAAACATTATGGCAATAATTGGCATCATCCCAGAATAGAATGGCACAAACACACAGATTTATGTGCCTCGATGTATAATGGCAGAGCTAATGCAACAGCAGAAACCGGTGCTTCTTCGATCCGGCTGTTGTGTTACTTTATCATTAGCAAACGCTTTCACGCCTGTGCCCGCTACCTAACAAAATCATAACGCATACCGACATAAAATTAGCAGCGCAGTACCGTGTGTTATTAATTTGCTGTAGTTGACAAAGATCTATGCTGAAGAGACAAGTCTTGTTATTGGAAATAACTTTCAATTACGTCGCGACAGGTGTCAACTTATTTGCCAACATCCGAAGTACAAATATATAAATCAATAAAATTTAATCAATGAGAGAAATGCTTCTGGGGAGATAAGAAATCTCATGATGCCCTTTAAATTAGAAAAAGTACATGTTCTTTATTACTTGCTTGTATCATAATATAGCAATGATTTTTATCGAAGACTTCAAGACACACAGCCATCACGAGATTTCAGCATGCATGGTTCATTACTACTACTACTGCGTTGTAGTTTACTAATCATTAAAGAAAAGCGAACGATATAGGACTTGATACCACTACCTACTACCTCTATACTGGACAATCAACCAGAAAATTTTTATGAAGCAAAAAGCTGGAGAAAATTGAACACAAGAATCAGTTTTCTCGACCCCTGAAGAAGTAGATAGCAAAGTTGTTTGTACCGAATTATGTCTGGCAATCTGAAGTAGACAGTGCATACCATGAAAACGTGTTTTACAAATGAAATGTCTACCCGTACCAGTACCTCTCAGTATTTCACAACAAGACTATCGAATTTATTGCAAGAAAGTTTAGCAAAACCGGCTTTTATTTCTTGGCAATTGCATTGTTATTGCTGTTATTATTAAAACTTCAATATATCTTTTGTTACGGGCTGTTTATGTATATTGTCTAGCTGCATACCAGTCTTAAAGCCAGCAATATTACATGATTATAATTATTTTCTATGCAAATACCAAGAAGGAAAAAAAATTACAAACTTAATATTTTATTTTTGCACAGATAGGTATTATTCCTTTCTTCTTATTCATATTTCCTTGGCCAAAATGACGGCAATATACAAATATAAATGCCAACTCAGCATACTATGGCTATGAAATGAAGCTTGAATGATATAATGCACCTACATGTCCGTCAGTGTCTAGTTTAAACCATTTAAAACACTTTTTATTACTTTTAAAACAAAACTCCTCTCACCCGTTTCGTCTCCTCTGTTGACTAAAAAGAAAATATGACTTGCAAAAAAGCGCCATTAGAGCACCTTGTAGTGATGATGGGTTTCAGCTAAATTTACACCTGTGTTCTCATATCGTTAGCAATTTAGCATGCACAAAAAGCCACAGAAAATTGTATTCCCTTCTGTTCTAACTAAATAAACATTATAACCCTTAAGTGATTATTTCATTTATTGATGAATACTTGGGAAAATAAACGATACAATTTTATGGCGTATTTAGTGGGAATATGGCAAGATCATCATACCGGGCAGGGCAGGTCAATATCTTTCAACAGGATGGAAAGAGCACATGCTTTTACACATAAAATTCTTCTTAAATTCCGCAATCCTTTTTCCTGTGATTATGATAGTGTGGGTGGCGTCTCGTATCAAAATATGGATAGCAGTTACAATTCCTCCCACTACTGCAATGCTGTCTTATCAAAACTCTATTATTGGCAAACTAAAACCACTACTACTTGTGCACATCAACAGATTGTGAACTATCTGAGTGTCGGATTCGGTTAGTTGAGTACACAAGCGACAAGCATACACTGCCAAATTCTATCAGAACGTTTTCTACAGATTGGATGGGAGCTACGAAGCTAGTTCCATACCTAAAGCAAACATCAAAAAATTCAAGCTAAACTCTTTTTCGGTTGAATGAATAGGAGCAACCCACATTTTTCTTGGTAAAGTACATTCATAAAGTACATTGTTAAATTACACATTTTCCGATGTTAGATCATGAAGTTGCACCACCACAATGTTTGGCTCCTCTCCCTCATTCCTGTTTTATTGGAGTCGGTTATAAACAGCTTTTGTTTTGTGTATGGTTCATTTGGTTTCTTCGGATTGCAAGAAAGTCAAGTTTAAATCTCAACCCTTTTTTCAAAAGAATATTACTCCTTTTTTGGAAGGTTGAACTTGACATGGATTATTGCCATTACCTGTGTCTGCTCTAACTGAATTTGACTCTTTGAGTGAGTGAATGGCGAATGGTTAGCAGATGATATGATGATGATGATCGTAATAATATGCGGAATTGCACAAGTGTGGCCAGTGGCCGTTGCTCGTTCTTGCATGATATCATATCATGATTCCGACGGTCTCTGTTGTCGTAGAATGTTTCAAATCCACCATTTTCTACGCAGGGAGAACAGAGAAACCCAGCACGTAATAATAATGTACAGATTCTTTATGTGAGCACATGAATCATTCACAAATGGTAATGACCATCCTATAGCACAATATATCGCATTGGTTTTGGTAGATGCCTCTGTACAAGGCGAAGGCTAAGTACATTAAATAGCATATCATTTCGTATCATCATCATGAATATTATTTTGTGTGCTCACATCATATCGTTTTCTATCCATGTATACCCACCACTACGCAAACATTCTTCTCGATGATATGATATCTTCCCAAGTGGCACATTAACAACACGGCAGCAAAACAGCTAATAAATCATAACTTATTTGCAAACATTAACATTTTACTATAAAACTACTACAATGACTTTTGGGAATCTCAAAGAGGAAGAACCCACACCACCATATAAAAAATAGCTGTGCAAGTTTTTACTAACCTACGTTGTACCACGAATTTCCACTTTTATTACACAATCACCCTAAAATGATGCATAATTTCACCGCAAAGACGAATTCAAGGAAGGAAATGTTCGAAAAGGGAAATATCTCGGTAGGGGATTAAAGTGGTGAATTAAACATTAAGATTCTTTTTTTTTTTTGCAGAAACCAGTTCAGAAACAAGCCGTAGTACTTAAATTAACCTAAAGAATCAATTTTTTAAAGCTGCTCCCCTCTTTCTACACTAATCCAAACCCACACGATGACATTTCATGAGACAATTTGCATTTTTTATTTCAAGCTCATAAAATATGACACTTTCTTTCATTCCAAAATATTAATTCCATGTGTAGCAGTACAAATGGCTGTTTTATATGGCTTTTACACTTTTCAGCTTCTCCGCCGCCTTTCTAAATTGCTAACCTCATGTACATACAATGTCGAGTCCCAATTCAAAGAATATCTGGTTTAACAGAAAAATAAGTTTTAGTTTTGGATCTTTTCCTTCACAGGTGTGCATGTACACATTTTAGCATTAGGTATCTTTGAATTTTCAAATGACTTCACAGTTTCAGTATGACATTTTAGATGTAGGAGGACATGAAATAATTACTGGTCCCACTTCACGGAATGATGAACTGATCTGAGTGAGCAGTGTAGTACATGATCAACAGCCGCAATGCCAGATAAAGATTGGATGAGATGGGATGAGTGTCTGTAAAGTGGCATAAGCCCCCTCATATCGTGTGAAAGCTAACTTAAAACTGGTAAACTAACAAAACAATGGGTTAAAATAAATAAATAAAGACTAAAGGTGCTAAGATAATAGTTGCGATTGCTTTAAGCATCTTGTAAGGACAGATGTGCCATGTTACTTACACAAAGAATGTACAATTATAACCATTATTTGTGGGCTTCTTATGCACATCTCCATATTTGACCACTGCCTGATTTAATTCAGGTGGGCAGTGAGCACAATATAAAATATGTAAGAAGAGAAATTAGCATGAGAGCTCGTTTCCACAATTAAATCATCAAATCAACGAGCCCCTCTCCCCTCAGTCCCCACTTCTTTTAATTTATTTCGCGCTGTTTTCAGAGAGATGATTATATCAAAAATATGTTGCAAAGGAATTTCGCTACCGTATGCGGTTTGATTTGATTTAAGAGCATCTCATCATCCCTTTCTACATAATCATTTTACAATAATTTGATTTCCAACTAATTCAATCCAATCTAATTTATTTACAGTACTGACCTTTCTGTTGATACCTAAAGAGAATGGAATCTCTAGAGGCGGAATTACATAACCACACTAAAATCATGAGTCATGTGTAGATTTTTTCCTGTAAAATCGATTCCTTTTCAACCCACATGATAACTTGAGCAAAATCTACATGTGTTCCATCATGATGATGATATCCCATCATCATTAACAAATGAGTGACCAATTTTAGCCGCTCATTTTCATCTCTTTCTATCATCTTGGCTGAACATCGCAGATTCCAACAAAAAACCCAGAGCCACCTTCTATTTTCCTTTTTTGTCATCTTGCAGACCTTCTTTTGCAACAAAGATAATTTCAGTTTCTTCATTGTCAATCTATGACTTAACAGTGAATAATCATGGAATGGACGACAACGGGGATAACATCAAGCCATACAGAAGTGTGTACAAGTATGGATGGTGTTAAAAGTCAAAATGTAACCGTTTACATGCATTTTACATAAGTCAACTAATACCATAAAATGAAAACAACTTTACAACAGCAATGAATACTAAAAGACTTCACTTCCAGGGTCACTGCAATGACAAACTGAACACCATTATGTAATCGTATGGAATTAGTTGAAAATTTTGACAGATGCTAGGATCGGCCGAGTCATGAAACTGGTGAGGACTGATGTACCCTTGTATGCAAATGCATTCCAAATAATAATTCATGTGGAAGCATCAATCAGTTTTGGAAAATTGCATTTCAAGATGAAGTTTCTAAAGGTTATCCAACGCATCAAGATATTAAGAACACCTGCACTTTACATTTGTGGTTCCTTCAAAATTTTATTATTAGCTCACAAATGTCTTGTGTCTACGAAATCTCAATGAACTGGCAATCATAATATAATAAGAAGAGATTTGACAATATATATGTACCATTCACGCAACAAATCTGGCGAGTAAACGCGTTCGTTTTGTTGCTAAAAAGAAAAATATTTTTTTATAATGAGAATGACCCTCATCTTCCTTTTTAAAAAGTATGGAGATAAAAATGCATAAAGAAATCATGGAAAAATGGGGAGTGGCTGTACATCCCATTAAATTACATCAACCATAGTTTTGCATGCTTTAACTTGACCACCTAATTTTCCAATGTGCAAAAAAATGAATGAAAAACGAACCTTCATGAATATGCATTAAGACTCATTTGTTGTGCCTAAAATTTACAACGTGCACGTCTGGAAAACTTTGAATGAGCCAATTTTTTCTCCTGGCCTGGACAGCAGACACATGCATGAATTTGAAACTTGCCCATTTCATGTCACTATTGACAAACAACTTGTCTGTTTACAAGTTCTATTTTTACATTAAAAGTGACACGTGCAATATGTAACGATTATCTTTTACCAAAAGGAATATATCTCCTTGAGATAAATTCCTCAAAAGCTTTCGAGGGGTACAATTACAGGTTCAATTTTCACTGCATAAATTCATTCATAAATCCCTAATGAATATTAAAATTGAAAATAACTTAATATCTTTGTTTTCGTGATACACAAAGTTCTCCGATAAGAGAAAGGTGTGACTTTTGATGTCTCGGTGTCTGGGAACTTACCAACATTGTAAGCAGTCAAACAGGGAAGCCATATACATACGCTAATTTAAAAACTAACTACGACAGAGCTAACTATACTACCATACAGTCAAGGCCAACAAAATGCAACACTAATAAAGACATTTAACAATATATCTGTTGTACACATAAAGATGCCAATATTTCATTCTCATATCATAAAAACACGAAGTGTGTTGTGGTTTTATAGGTTATAGATAGTTATAGTATGTATCATATTTAGCTGCTATCTGAAGTAACAACGAGATCAAAGAAAAGCATTCACACATATCAGACGATATGACGTCAATAAAGAGATCATTGTTGCTAGCTAGGTCATATTTGTACAATAATTGTCAACTCAGAGGCTACAAACAAAAAGTGAAATCTACCTGGAATTGCATTGTTACTGAAACGTGAGATAATTGATTTGATATTTCATATGATGTTCACACATGTTTTGTAGGCTGTGTGCATTGTAGAAAAAAGTCAATTGGATTTCTATCTAATGATTGCATTTGATATGCAAATGCTTCTCTGAAAGACAGTACACAATATACAGCAGTCACTAGGAACAGGACTATTGACTTGACCTCGATCTAAAAATACCTGCAAAGTAACCGTTTGCAGACTACTTGAGCAAACGGCTGATAAATTTATTTCAGTATAATTGCACCTGTGCGCCTTTTTTCAAACAACTAGCAACTGAACAGCTTTTTTATAGAATAACATTCCACTGTTGCATTAGATCTTGTCCTAATTTCATGTAACTTTTGTTAATGTAGGTTGCATATTGCTCAATACGATAAAATTAGACTTGTTCTTCAGTCAATAATAAAAGTCCCACTTCTGGAACGGCCTAATTTGGAAAATCTGAACTTTTCCCGTATGCCAAAAAAAACTACAACGAGAGCTCTGTTCATTCAGTGAACTCTCATGCTGCCACTCACCATTGAAATATATGCATCTACATTTTATTAGACAACAAAGTGTGCCATGCAATTTCAATACATTTCCCATCAAATAAACACAGCCATCAAAATATTGTAAGTATAAAAAAAGCTACGACTTTACTAATACAGGCAAGCCACCAACGCTTCTACCCACCTTATTTGCATACCTATGCCATCATCATGTATTTGCTGCAATTTCAGTTTGTGTTGCATTTAGTTTTTTAGGTAAACACTCAATAACTAAACTAGGTCATAGACTCTATAAAACTAGCTGAAACTCTGAAAAGTTGATTGATCGATCGATAACACACATTTTCTACCTTCCTACTCATCCACGCAAGTCAAGCTAAACTGATCATAACCGCCGACCAAGTCGTCACTGTTCATCACTTGCAGTTATGTGCAGACCACCACTGGAATTGCAATTTGTCTGCTTCTTCATAAATAGGTAATTCCGATTCTGCAAGATGACAATTTGCTCTTATTGAAAGCATGTTTGTGCCTGTGTATCTTTTAATAAAATGCATGACCCCAATTTTATTAAATTACTAAACGCTTTGTTACGCTAGTTCACGTATGAGAGTATGATACGTTTCGCCCGGTGAATTATGTTTATGTATTCTATTCAAGAGATTAAACAGATAAAAATGAATACATTACACAAAGGGATGATGCATAATGCAGAACAATATCAACTTTGAAACCTCATGAATAGAAAACAGATGAATTCATGAAAGTAAATATCCAAAACAAATCTTCCCAAATGCATGTTAATCCCGCAACTATAAGTCTAGACGTAATTTACTATATGTAACTATTTTTATGCTAATAATAGCAAAACGCTCCTTCTTTTAAAGAGGCAGATTTACTATGCGCACATTACATTTTTGCGCTTTAGGAGGGAGTTGGCTCTGGTTTGCAGATGTGCATTAATGATAATGACATATCGTAATGAAATGACTGGTGGAAGTGGAGGGTATTGGCTTCTCTGCTGAGTGCTTTGTAGAGCTGTTGCAATACATTTTGCTAACAATTTGTAATGTCCTACATTTCAAATCCAAAATATAAACATTGCTCTTCTCTGCATAACTCATTTGGTGTTTTCAGTGTTTAGGCGTTTCAAATCAATAAAACCAAGGCCTAACACACACGCTTGCATTCTAAACTGTACACAAGGTGCACAACTATCATTTGCGTAGAGTACACTAACTGATAACATGACTTTCTCATCAACTTGTGAGCGAAAAATAAATTTTCTTTTGGGGCGATGCCTTGTCATCTTGCACATGGCAGGTCTCTCGTCATCATCAACATCCATCTATATCCTCATTATGATGACCATCATACAAGCCAAATATAATCTTTCAATCAATCAGTCAATCACGCCATGACTTGTGGTTTTCGTTGAGGATATTGTTGGTCATTTGTCAAACAACAACAATAATAAGTTATTAGCATTCTTTAGATTCGTTCTAGTGAGAAAGTCAATAGACGCTGAGGCTACAAGAAAAAGCAAATGAAATCAACAGTCAGCTCACATCTGCGTCTACCACACAGAGAACGCCTCCTTCATAAAACTAAATGAATCCTTCGGCAAAAATGTATAAAATTGCAGGCTTATGCTTTTTCGTTTCGTTCGTCGAACTCCATTAACCTCAACCTCACGATTTGGGAAAAAGGAAGGAAGGATGAGAATACATACTGCGTATTTACAACGAAATCACGTAAACTTGAAGCAAAACGACTGCAAGGGAGGAAACGAAAAAGTGACATGATTGTTGCGGTTAGCTAAGAACAAAAAGATTTGACTCATTGTTCGCTGTAAAGAAAAACGGTTCTTCAAGACCCAAGCAAAAATCGAAATAAGAAGTCAATCGATAATGCTGCTGGGCAAAAAGAAGAGAAATCCTCAACATTCTTTTTTTTTTTACTTTTCTCTGCAACACCTTTGCCGTGTTGTTTCGTTGTTGGTGGCATTTCTTAATCAGTCATAATTTAATATATTGAGAACACTGGCACAACCATGTTGCCACAACAAGCCAAATACCACCGCTAGCCAATCTTTTGGAATGGGAACATGAACTGAACTTCTTTTTTGGTTTTCTTAAACCAAATTGCTACCAAGTTTTTTCCCCTCTGATATGATTAGGTTTAGAGAATCAGAAAGTAGCAATAAGGAAAATGAATTTGATTTTCTGGGGGAGAAAAGTAAATTGGTGTAGTTTTTATCATTATTATGATCATAATATCATCCTTCCTAATGAAGAAGAAAAACAGGGCTGTAGACAAGGTTTTCTAATGATAAAACCTGACTTGAACCAATGTCATGTCATGAAAAATGATTAGCTTTTGCACAAAATGTAGTTTCCCATGTTCCTCTGCTGATCATTTTTGGTAGTAAAAAGCAGAGTGCATCAGCAAAACATAACCTAATCAATACTTGTCAGATTGCCAGCCAACTTTGTTACTTCCTTTCCCCCTCTGTATTCACTCTCAGCCTAAATATATTTTCGTAAACTTGGTTTGTTTTTCATGCATGTCTCATTCAATTGCAGTTTATGTTGTTGAAATGGAAAGCATGTTCGTCGTAAGTAAAAGCTTCTGTCTTTTTAGCCAAAAATTACCACTTGTAATACTAGAGCACAAGCCAATAATATCTGTAAAGCCGAAAGTTTCGTTACATTAGCAGTGTAAACAGAGTGTAACGTGGAACAGCGATATCTGCGTGCATTATGATTCCTTCAATCAGTTCACCGCCCCATTTCTTTTCAGTTTAATGACAATATAGTATGATGTGAGGATGATCATCACCAACCAAAATACTTTGCAAAGACTTTATGGTACACCTGCTGATTTCTCAAGTAGAGACGTTAGTAATGATAATAATGGCGAGATAAGATGATCAAATGAGCCCGTTGGCCATTAATCAAATACAGAAAGCAGATATCTAGAAGCTATTATCAAAACTCTAGAAACAATGGATTTTTTGCTACATTACTTCACTACCTCAAAATAGAACAGCCGCAAAATAAGGAAGAAGCAGGTGAAAATGTCAGCATGGTACAATGTGGTATCATGTTAACTATGCTTAACAAAAAATCAAAATTTGTCACTTACGCTTTCTTGATATCCCCAACGGAAGCTGTCCGTGGAACTTCCAACACTTTGTAGTAATCCACAGTCATATTGATTGTATTAAATAAGGTAGAAAAATAAAAATAAGTGATCACAGGCAGCAGCAGCGGTTGTGTGTCAGTGTTTCCGCTTTTGAGATTCCCTTTTCTTCAACTCCCCCAAAAATTACGTAATCTTCTTCATCAGTAAGCAGCGCTCCTTGGTGGTGAGTTATACTGTACCGAGAACTTATTTGGTATTCAAATCCACTACTGGTCTCCTTTACGCTCTGTTCTGACTAATAAATAGACTTGCAATTAACTTTCCGCACGTACAAGTCAGGTAGCACGCGAAGGTTTTTGTATGAGTAATATTTTCTGCTTTGGATGGAAACACACTTGAATTTGAAGTTTCGAAGGAGAGAAATGTGTAGCACAAAAATAATTTACGAATCAACGAGAATTTGACAGTTCATAGCACTATCCAGAGGACGGAATGATGTCAATAAACAAAAGCTTTTGTCACAAGCTAAAAGAGTTGTTTGTTTTCCAGCAATGTAACCCAGTAACGATGATAATGCAGGACACCAGTGGCTCCAGCAGATTTGCACAGTCTGGCTCGCTTCCCCTTTTGTCAACTCAACTGTAAGCAAAACGTGATCGTCGAAATATCAAGTTAAACTGTGAAAATACTGTGTATTTTGTAGTGTTTATATAAAGCCTTCTCAAGCCTCAATTCTATTTGCACACTTTTTCAGCAAATTAGAATGAACCACTCAATTTCATATAAAACTTTGATTAATGCAGTGAAAGAACTGCAGTGATTAATTAATTATGTATTATGCACATTTTCTCTATAATTTTTAGGCGACCCACTTTTCAAGCTGTCGCTTATTCTTCAAACAATGTTTCTCCTCTGCAGCTGGACTTAAATTGTAGTCTCCCTGTCTTTTTCTCTTTCTTCAGGCACCACCAGCAGCGGTTCCTCAGTGAAGAGTATTCTCTGCCAGTTGTTACAAAGGTGGTAACGAACTATCAAACAACTAGTCTGAATAAGCAAGAGGATCACCGTCAAGTCAAACGATGCTACTGATGATGTCTGATGTGTAGATGTTGCCGATTTGATTGTTCTTGGGCAACTGAACTCACAACAAGACAGAAGCATGTGTGTGTACTATTGCCATATTCCATTCCTTCACGTAGGTATAGTCTCCCATAGACATCGTTTTAGTACGTATGCTGTGTTTTGCATGCCATCAGAGAATACGACTACACATATTATTCCTTCTTTTTTGCTGTACAATTATTACATGAGCACTAAAGGTTTTTTTACAGAGAGAACCAGGCAATGCAGTAGTAAAAAACTGCTGTTGCTGCTGAGAAGAGAACGAGCAAACCAAGTTCTCCTGCTTTACGTTTCCTCAGTAGTAGCCTGCAGCAAAAGTTTGTTATAAGCCAACGTTATCATCATCATCATGGTGAGTTAGGGTGTTGCTATTATAGTATACCCGTGCATACACCATACAATGGATTAAGTAACAAGCAAAACTGTCTGTCTACTTCTTCAATAAACTAATATGTGCGATCGACCAACTCAACTCCTAAAACTCGTCTTAATGCTATACTTACGTGGCTATGATGATGTGAAATGTTACTGATATTCTGCTTTGTAATGCTCTTTTTCATGTTGTGAAGGAGTGTTTACAAAGGGGAGAAATATCTGTAAATTGTATCTCAAAAGGATGAATGTATGTAATAAAATTGGTAACTGAGAGGGAGAGACAGGCAATAAGAGGGGGTAGTCCGAACCGAACTCTTCTTCACTTTGTCTCTTTCTAATAAAACATGCGATTTAACTTTTATCAGTTTTGTATATGGTGCATGTACCGGAGGACCTTGGTAGAATCTAGTCAAGTTTTTATTAGAGCTTCCTGTAATAATGAAAAGATTATGCATGCAAGGCAGTGAAAGAATTGAATAGTAATATTTTCATGCAATTGTATCATGTATTGATACTGATCACTGTTCCATGATTCCAGCTTTTTCATCGTATTTTCAATTCATTGAATACAATGTGAATTACAGCAACTGCTGTTCCAGCTTAAAACATGCAGCTTCCTCCTGTCAAGTGCGTGTATTCGATAAAATGACGATGCGCATCATGTATTATGCATAATTCAACTGAAATAACAATTCGGTTGTACTTTTTACTTCTAACCAAGAATATTATCACATCACTGCAAAAATTCTTGAGCATGCAACGCAGATGTGTAGTGTAATTTAATGTTTCTTACCTCCTGCTTCTCTCGCTCTTAAAATACTCACGACACGGCAGTTTAAAACTTATGTTTACAATCTGTCTGCTTTTGAATATTACAATTCTCTGATGCTATTATGTAAGAAACTGCGAAGTGCATCGGAGGAAAATTATACGAGCAAAGAATATATAATCTATATGTTTATGAGTTTGATGTGGTTTCTCGTTGATTGTTTTTAGTATAAGTCGGTTGTTTTAGGTTCTCGTCATCACTGAGCAAATCATTTTTCTACACTGCAGAGATAACAAAGGAATCATTGATAATGAAAATAATAGCTCACGAAATGAATAGCAATTTTCGATTTCAATGTCAAGTTGAGGTAGATATGCACATCTAGCCACAAACTTGAAGAAAATATATATTTTGCAACAAAATTTTGAATCAATACGTCGTTAGACCATGAATATGAGAATGCGTTGCAAAACCGTGAGGAATGGGAGTATGAGCATTTCGGAGCAACTCGTTACCGAGAAATAAGACAACAATGCTAAGCGGAACCTTTACAACGATTATCGTGCCAAATATGGAAAATGGCAGTTTGGAAACAATAAATGAATCATCGATCTCAAGTAGAGAAGACATGAAGAAGAGGGTGTTAAAATGGAAAGGAAAATCCCAGCCAAAGAAACCACACATCGCATGACATGAGAATGTAACCTCTTTTACTTCAATTATTGCAACACTAACGACGACAATACGAGCTGAAAAACAACGTAATAAAACGAATATGTTGAGTTCTTCAAACTCAAAAACTCTATACTATCGCGTTTACTATGAAAAATGGCTCATCACATTTTCACAAGTACTTGCATCCCTTTTTTATTTCTTATTGTTGATTAAATGACGCCTTTGCTTTATTACGTAGTCTCCACTAAAAAAGTACCCACAAACAAACGTAATGCAATCTTACTCCAACTCCACCAACATCAGACCACATGATCATTAGTAAGCACCTTAACTGCAAAAAACGGAACATTTAATTGAAGAAAGCTTTTGTGTGCATTCCGTACAGAATATCCTCCTTCTGCAAAGTCACTAGAGTTGGTCCTGTTTTGGTGAAGGGGTGACGTAAAGCAGATGACCATTTTTGGCATATACACGTCTAGCTGATAGATGAATGACTTGGAACAAAAAAAAACCAAGACAAGATGACGATGGTGATGATATGGTGCTTTTGATGCTTCATCTCAAGTAAGCAGAAAGTAAAAGAAATTATACACATGCATGATGCAGGAAATCATTTTCAGATGAAAAAATACACGACTCTTGTTACCAGCCACTCTGCCACAGAAGCCAGCTTCGTAGAGAAGCGTCATCTTCACCGTTATTTACCTTTCTCGTCATTACCATATGCATTAAATTGGAATAATTAACGTTTCCTTTTCCTTTTACTAGTGTATAGCGATAGCGAGTGGTCATGGCGTGTCAAGACATGAAAGAAAAGTTGTGAGTAATCGCATCATATACAAACGCTTTTGTAAGAACACTCTTTTCTCTCTGTTTAGTTTATATATACTTCCTCATTTCTCGAAAGCTTTCACGGTACAAAAAGAACTTCTCAATTTAATATTTTATCCAATAAAAGTTTTCAAAGGAAAATGCTAGAAAAGCCCAGCGCCAGCTTTTACAGCAGCAGCTACTGAAACGGTACTTTTCATTTTGTCGTTACTTACACCATATTCGTTTCTTTTCTTTGTTGTGTTGACCATCCTGAATAGCACTTTTGCCCGTCTACCGCTCAATTGTAGTAAGCACTCTTATGCCACTACTCTACATCCGTATTCTTTGTTATAATATCATTTGCTACTGCCTGAATGACTCACATTTTAAAAATTATAATGATGTTTAGTCAGAGATAGTGAGAGAGAGAGAGAGAGAGCAAGGCAAAAGAAAGAATTGCGTTATTTAGTAGCGAAAATTATATGCATGTAGCATATGCCATGTACATTACTTTTGTTTACAATTTTATGGACGAGCAAGTACAAAATACCTCTTATTATGTTGAGCAAATGAAACTTAAAGCAAATCGTTATTATTACTTTTGACTTCAAGCATTATATTTAAGCGATATGTGAGTAATGATTTTGTTTAGTGGCAGTATCAGATGGCCCAGTTTAACAGGCAGCTTTGTAGATGATGTCGACCTGTCTAAGTGACCATAAAACCGTTGACTCATTTTTTTTTCTTTTTCATTCTTGTCCCTTTCTATACCTGTTGTTGGATAAAATTTATTATTTCATTATTACAGGGTATGCATCTAAAACTGTAGCAAAAACAGGTACTAAAGTGACATTTAAAACTGGCCGCTGTACTGTAATACCTGACATTCAAACCAAGTCAGTAATGCCGCTGGGCCAGAGTTGCTGTGAGTAGTAACAGTTACACAAAACATAGCTATTTTAAATAATTGCCCCTCCCATAGGCACATTTTTGAAAAATTACTTTTTAGAAAAGACTTTTTAGCATTATTATTGTTACTCATATATGCGTACAAAATTGCAAACGCCCGTTTTGTTGTAATTACATTCAATTTCGAGTCAATTACAAACTACAATAGTGCAAGTCCTTCCTGCTGCATAAAGTCCTTTTGGTACTGCAATTATGATAATTTTTTCATTCTATGAAAGAAAAATATCCACAAGTAAATGAAATGCGATAGAGTATTTCAATATATACACATATGACTTAATGGATGACAACTGACTACTGTTGTTGACTGTTGATTGGGAATCTCGTAAAAATGGACCCACAAAAAATGTGAAAAAGGGATTGGGAACGACATGCAGCCTTGATTAAAGTACACGCATGGGATTGAGAGTGAACATGATGTGACGTCGATAGTGACGATGATGACATTTCGATAGTATTTGGTACATGTATAATGCTATTTTGTTATTCATCAATACAGAATGCCTATTTTTTGCTTATTTGTCCAAATCCCTTGCTCCTTGCAATAAAGGTTTTCAGGCTTACACAATACTCATTAGCGTGTGAAGAGCGCATCATCCCTAAGTAAATGCCAAAGAAGCAACAAAGATTTTTAGTCTAAAGTCTGTTGTGTATTGATAGTGGCAAGACTAGAGTAACCTTGATTTTTTGCATGTTATCGTGAAGAATAAGAACTTGCGAACGCAAGCAAACTTGCATTGCGTATTCTATTGTGTTGCTCACCATATAGCTATAGCATGTCATTTTATTTCAGCTATGACTCTGCAACATGTGAAAAAATTAGTCTATTGAAGCTTCAAATGAATGAATTGAATGATGCTCGAGATGGTAGACGCTCGGTGGTGGTTGTAATCCATATTATTAACAAAAAAGCGGTACTACAACTAGTAAATCTACTGCCCCTGATGTAGGTAACAAAGCAAACCACCACGCTTACAGGTACATAGCAAAGTGGTTGAAAGTTGAAATAAAGTAGACATCGGTAAAAATATTTTATAGTGTGGTCTGGTAGGTTAGTTGGTAGTCCATCATTGTTGATGATGATGATTGCACCAACTTCTCTACAACTTCGTTGAGCTCAGATTGCTGGGACTTGGATTTAGGAACTATCACTGCACTATTTGTTACAAGCTCAAATCTACTGCTACTATCACATGCTGTTATTGCTGACAATGCTTGTGTGACTTTAAACAAGAAACTGCGAGTCATTATTTACAAAATGACTATAAAACCACTTCAGTTGATCCACAAATGAAAAAATATTTGCTCATTTACTTCACCACAAATGCTGTTGAATTACTGCTCATGGGATTGCATGATGGCATGCATGCAAATCCCAAAACAGAGATGTGATTGTGTTGAGTATAGATATAGTTATTTGGTGAATACAAACCCTCCAAAAACATTTGCTTTTTTGCGAAATTAAAACCCAACAGTATATAAAGTCTTCGCAATAAGAGAGATCCAATATGATGAAATGATGATTTATAATTTGCTATATGCTGATATATTGCAGTTAGTTTATCTTGGATGGTACACCGCTGTGAGCGCAATTTTTTCCCATGATACTTGATTTGTATGATAAAGTCTATTATATCAGGTATGACAGTATCAAAGATTTGGGCTGGCAGAAAATGGCAGTTTAAACCTTAAAGCCACAAAACCAAGTAAATTCGACCACAAAAATCGACGTTTCTGACTGAGCAAAATGTTTTGTAATAATATGACTTCAAGCTATCATGTGAGTAATCGATTCAATTTTGAACAGTAAAGAACACAAAAAAATTGTATCCATACATGTCCTCTTGTTGTTAATAATGCCCTACAGGTTTACCTACATGAGTGCATTCTTAGGATTTTCCACAGGAATTAAATCAAAATTCAGGCCATGTTTAACCTCAATTTCTTATAAAATTCTGATTCTACTAGAAATTTTTATGTAAACATCAAAAATCATAAACACCCAATATGTCTCTTGTAACCGTGTTTGGAAGCCCCCAAATCATGTGGCTTACGAATGGCAAAATGAGAAGTTGTTGTTACTGTCCGCAATGATGAATGATGGTACCAGAAACACTAATTATGCCGCTCAAAGCTTGTAACGTTTCAAGAAAATCATATGTATTTCAAAACTATGATACGACCTGACCAAAGACAGGAAAATAAAAGTTGGTTGCAGAAAATTGCCCCCGTTGGTCACAAAAAAACTAAAAGTAAAACCAAACTACC
>JAQIXX010003122.1:0-21105 GCA_034700605.1 Willowsia nigromaculata
CGTGTTTTCACATCGTGTTGCACCAAACACGACACGATTTAAAAATCTCCAAATCGTGTACACGTTTCCAGTACTACAGGCGTTCTGGAAGAGTAATACCTTCATGTATCAATACTGCAGGCCTGCGAAGAGAAATATGTTCAGTGTGGGATGACACTTATGAATGGCCAGACATTAAAAGTTAGTTGTTGGCTTTTCACCATAGAAAAAACAATCCAGGCATTTTTATGTGCCAGGCTCTGCTCACTCACATCATGACGGAGAGCTCACCTCACCACCATCATCCACATCAGCCTGAATTACAGATAATTTAATGTTCTCCGCTTGTAGTATAATATGGTATGATGGTGGTCGCAAAAAGCTGTAAATACGTTTATTATGGTAATAAAGGTTAATATCAGTTTGATAATGTACGAGGGCAAGATACATATGCACACGGCAAATAGCAAAAGCAGCATCCTTCTTTCATTTATGTTGGTGGTGTAAGTAGTGGTGTATGTTGTAATAATAAATCTTCCAACATCATGAGCCAAGTGTAGAGATTTCGTTGGAGATATGTTTACAATACTCAAGAGGATAGAGGCAATGTGGCAATGACAATTCTACTATCATGTCTATAGTCGCCATATATAAATATGGAAGCACCTAAAAAAGGAATCCAAGTCAGTGCAAATTCCTATAGATCACACCCCATGAAAATATGCAACCACCATGCACACTAGGTACGCAAGAGTTTATGTACCTAGTAGAAGGGTAAAACGCCAGTGTTTTACATAATACAGCCACTATGTATGCAAGAGATAGTGTCGGTTTGGTGTCTTGTCAGTTAGTAAATAATTTTCTGTGATCTATCTGTATTATCTCGTGTAGCTTTAGTGGATTATCTCCCTTTTTCTTTCTTCTCCCTTTCACTTAGTTAGGTACTCCTGTAATATATTGTTTTGTAATCGCATTTTATCCCTGGTATGTGTACGACAACGATTTACATTAGATTTTATGTATTCGTGTGCAGTGCAGCACGTTTTCAAAACTAAGAGAGAGAGGAGGCAAGCAATCAAATCAAGTCCTTTAGACAAGCTCCTTGTATCGCTTGCAATGCATGAATATTATATGTGCCATACATTAAATGAATGAATCTCTGTATCTGTTTGCAAATTATTTTAGCAGGCACATCTCACAGCTCCTATTTCTAGATCACACATTTGCTTACTTATCTCAGGAGAAGAAATCCAGTTCAACATTTCTCTTTTTAATGTTCCTTTCCATGTCTGTCCGGTCTCGGCGTGTAGATTTTCCCTCCAGTTTAGCAAGTTTTTCTTCATCAGGCAGCCTGCGTTTCAGACTACATAGACCTTTTAGGTATAAAAAGGATGAATGTGCTACTTGGGAAGTAATTAATCCCATCATGAATTCACAGGAGATAGTCCAAAAACTACGTATCATACTACTGCTCATTCTCTTATCATCCATCCAATCCAGTATAAATGCCTATGTGTATACAATGCCATTGCTGCTATTCATTTATTTCCCTGACTTTCCCTGTGCCAACGAGAGGGCTTTTTTTATATTACGTTTGGGATACAACTTTTAAAACTCTGTTCGTCGTGTGTGTACTCTGTTCTACTTCTCATCTCTTTCCCTGTCTCTTCCTCTTCCCATTCTACTCCCTCTTCTTTTACTCCGGGTCTCCCTTTTTTTGTTTTCTGTCCCACAAAAAGAAAGACCTGAGTGAGCACTTCAGCCAATCCACTGTTACCACTATCACCGCAGCTGAAAGTGCAAAGACGAGGATCACAGTGCAACTCAAGCTGTCTTTTTCATCGTGTGAGATGCATGCACGTTTTGCCTTCGTTCAAGTACAGTGCATACACATGATAAGTGCTGAATATTCCACTTACAATTCCGAGAAAGTATTCCTGCGAACATTTTTATGAGGATTGATAAAGATCCGCTGAATACAACATTCTGAAATTGATTTGGCAGTCTCCACCATCGTTGAGCTGAATACTGAATATCTGCTTATCAACCGATTCTCATCAAACGACTATAGTTCACGCAGATTGTACAATTATAATCACGAAACTACTAAAACCCGTTTCTTTTCATTAAAGTGTGCACCTATCTATGGATGTGTTTTAATACCTGTGAGGCTTAAATGGTTGCATGTCGAATACAGATTATTACAAAGTAGTACTTGATTAAAAAACGAATACGTTGATGGCTCCTCAGTAATTCACCTTTAGTAGTTTTACCTATATAGCACTATTCACACTACCGGAATATGTTAGTGTGGTTAAGTGTAGAGTTGGGGATAAAAAAACTGGGAAAAGCCGGGGTATTAATGAGAGGATTGCAACGGGATGATGTTCACTGGTGTATAGCCTACGGCACGTTGCGGTAGTGGCTAGGCTGTCGGCTGTGTGGCGTGTGGTATGGTAGGTTTTTCTAGCGAGCGAATACAAGCATGTGACCTTATTTAAATAAGGACCATTCATGCTGTGATACCAGGGATCTATTTTTTCATCTCATCATTTTCTCTATGTGCATGTTTGTGCTCCTTTTAATACCTTCTTTTAAAGTCATTGCAAATGCTAGTTAGATGGTAGTGGTACGTAGTGGTATCATCACATCATGATCGTCATCATTGAATGTCCATTCAGTATATAAATTGAACTTTCTCTGCGTGCATATTCACTCAAGTATTATAACGTGGGAGCTCATATTACTTCAAATACTGGCAAAGGATACTCCAATTGGCAAGAAATAGCTTATTTGATGACTTTTCTGTTGGTATTATGTACTAACAAGGAATTGGATGTCTCCGCTTTCTCTCTTTTTTCTGTCCTTTTGCACACATATATATGCATAAAACTGTTGACTATAAAGTTAACGGTAGTAGAAATGAAACAGCATTAAGTCACAAAATAAATATTATAGTTTCCAAACTCATGTTAGAGAAAAATGCATTTTGCTCTAGATATATTACAGCTATGACTTCTTGCAGTATTTACAAGTTGACTGTGTTATAACGGGAATAGAATAAGTAAGGTTCTTGGCAAGCAAAGAAAACATGCTTCCTGTCAAATTTCCCTCTTTAAAATTATGTAAACTAAGTATATTGTTTACCAATTACCTTATCAATGTTTATATTTAGTTTGAACTCCATACGTAAGTGATTTCAATCTTGAAAATATATGGCTCTTTATATCTATAAAAACGCTTACTAAATAACAACATACTAGCTTAAATTTAAATTATATGGAATACTTATGTCTAATTGGTAAAATTATTGAATATGTGAACGGACGTACTTCAAAATATCACAAACCACTCTCACTTCAAAAATTGAAGTACGATTAAACAAACAAGATGATTTCATAATTACATACCTTTGTTCCCACTCATTTAATAGGACAATAATAATACTACGTAGGTTGCATGTAATAATGATGATATAGGTAAGGATAAAATTACAAGGACGAAAGAAAAGAGAAAGATCTTCAGGGTACTTTTCTGCTTTCTGTGTGTATTACTCCTATCAGTGCGCTGACTTAGGTGTGTTGCTTACTTGGCTGGTTATTAGCATACCTATCTAATGCAAACGTTTTTATCTCTCTGCTTTCTCTCATCTTCTCCCACACTTTTCCCCCTTTGTGCCTCTATGTTCTTATATTTCAGACGGGTACAGACACGAAATGGTTGTATAGACAACGCAACACTTATTTTTCTCCTTTTACTTGATGTGTAGGTCTGGTGATATATATAGGAGCAGTGTCATGCCATAGATCGGGGAAAGTAGCAGTTACCGTTCCCATTGTCGTGTGCATCGCAATCACCATTAGATTACCAAAGACCATAAATATTGCCAACTACTATCGAACCGTCACGGCATAAACTATAGCTCTTTCTCTCATCTCTTTGTTTTCAACATTGGTGGTCGATGTACGATATACGTAACGAGAGACTGTTAATAGTATCGAGTTCATTTCGTCATCAGGGCTTCGTGAGAGAAAAAAAGATGATTATTACTTTGGATAGTGTTTTTAGTATGAAATTGCATTGCCAGTGAAACTGAAGTCTGACAAACAATTTCAGTTACGTGTAAAGTCTATATATTCTATATATAAAGAATCACATCAACCGTAGGTACTTATCGGTACTCCTATCCAATAAATTTACCTCAGCTAGCTAATTTCGCTCTAAATGCAGACTTGCATCATCATCAATATCAGCTTCCTGCAAACCTGCTTTGCAAAGGACCTGAGCCGATATCAAGAACTGGTGTAATGCGTTTCCCCATTTATTGACTTTATGTGTGTTGAGTTACAGATCTTTTTATAAACTTTTACGAAATGAAAGGTTTCAATTGCTTAGCTTTTCATTGTATTTTATATATTCAGTACACGAGACAAATAAAATCGTACAATTCAATAGGAAAGTTTGTGTGGTTGCATCTACAAATAGTCAAGTATAAAACATTCGATGAATCGAAAGCATTTCATTTAAGACTATATCGCGCATATTGCCGCTGGCTCACAATGAAGTGTGTACTCAAAAGGTCTACAGAGACAAAAAACTTCTATTTTCCTATTTTCTTAGTCAGCAGGAAGCGAGACAAGAAGAAGGAAAAACTGGTACACGTACAGCTACTATTTTAATGTGAATGAAATTGGCAAGGATGAGACTTTTCCTGAAACACAAATGAAAGTATAAGTGTGCACAGCTAAAGGGGAACAGATGAATCATGAATGCTGTAGTTTCCTCCGTAGTTTTAAGCATTACTTATGGCTTATTTATATGATAAAGTTGTATTATGGGAAGTAAACGCGACTGGGTAGATAGAAGAAATGGAAGGAGACATAACTAGGAAGAAAATCTTTTTTGTTGTCTCTCTCTCTTGCAGTGATGCTAATAATAATCGTACTATCATCTTTGTTTTCTTTGGATTAAACTTTCTTTGTGCATGCACACACCTATGTACATATAGGTATAATGTAGCTCAAAAGCGTGAACGTAACGTTTAAAGCCAGATATACTGATTAGAAGCGGAAATCTTTGCGCTGTGATATACACCTATTTATATAGGACGCCCCCATGCATTATGCATTACTACGGCAAACTATCTCTGTGCTCGCCTTTCCTTTGTATTTTCGTCTACGTCATCAAAATATCTGCTGAAGATATTTGCAATGTAGACATACATCTATGTATGCTATTATTATTATATACACGCAGTACAAATGTACATGGATTTATTTTGTGAGCACAATAATATAGCAGTCCTGTGGGTTGAGTAAATTACAGGCCTAGTCTTTCTCATTCACTCCCGAATTTGTTATGTATGGGTCGCGACAAATGAGCTGAGATAGAGTTGCTTATTATTTGACTTTCGACTTTGTTCACTTCCTCAGTTTCTCTACCATATAATATTACTCTCTCCATAGTGTCCTTTTCTTCTCTGCGTAGACCCTTTGAATTTTCTACCTGTGGGTTATTGAACGCAGTTGGATGATAAAACTCCATTAGTTGTCTATGGCCAACTTTCAACATACTTCGTTTTCATTTAGTTGACAGGTCTTTCTTGACAATGATACTTCTTTGAGCATGTATTGGTGAAAAAGAGGAATTTTCAGATTTTCGTTACAGTTCTCCGAAAATGATGACTGCCCTAAGACTAGGATTTCCTGCCAGAATTTCCAAAACATTTGAGATTCCATTCGAAGCTCATTTTCTTAATATTGTACTATACTTGCCGCCAGATTAGGAGATGACAACTTTTTTCTTGATTTGACGTAGTGAAAAGGATAATAAAGTACATGATAAGACGCATCTAACGAGGAAACAAAAGAGCTCGCGTTATTAATACTGCTGTATTTCCTTCTAGCTTTTTTATGATAATAGGCAGAAATCATAGAATCCTTATTAAATCCAGTCAGTCATTCAATGAATTCATTTCTCCTCCTGGCTCTCAGGTTCTTTTGCACTCTCTTTAGTAAAGCTTTGTGACTTTTGAAAAATCAGCAGGAGCTATATAAGCCTGGAGCCTGTTGGAAACGAAACCCTGGTGGAAAAAGTTTGTTTGCAAAAGATGTTGGGTATACAGGGACGAGACTCTGAGATCTAAACCAACCGCTGAGTTAATGTAGGCTCTCTTGTCATACTTTCCAGTGGACGAGAAAAGCTTACTAGATTCATCTCTCAACGCCATACTTTTTGCTTCAGTGCAGCAATGAATGCAGTTCTCCTTGTTGTAGGATGAAAGAGTGGAAAATGAGAGCGTATTATTTATAAATAAATATTATGGCAGTATCATAAATAGAAAAGGTACATAGATACTTGGTATGGATAGCATTTGTCTAGAAATAATATTATGTTTCACTGAATTTTCAACTCATTTGTTATTTTCTTCTTGACAGTTTGCATCCAGAGAGAGTGATCCTTGTATTTTCCTGCCTTTCTACTAGAGAGAGAGTTTCTAGTAATTGTAGTGCTCTGCATACATTATTTAGATGTTATTTATTCAACCCATTTTTTGACTATGTACTTTCTCCTTTCTCCACTATATTCTCAATTTGATCAACTAGCAGAATGTAAAACCAAATAGCCGGAAAGGATGACTGAATTCTAGTTTTCACAAAATGTATGTATTTTAAATGTTCACCTTGTATTTGTATACGCTTGCGTTAGTTTGCATATATAAGATTTATAGTATGTCTGCCTAATAATACGTTGCGTCACAATAACTTTCAATTCAACTGTTTGCGTATTTTGTATTTTAAGCAGTTTTCCTGGAGCGGTTTACTGTTCACAATTGAATGGTCATGACTTGAATGGATTCAAATGTTCTGAAAATGAAAAATGAGAAACATTTTTGTCTAACTCTTTGCAATTTTATGATGTAGAGGATGAAATTACATACACAACTATACTTAAAGTCAAGTGCATGTTGCTCCTACTACGGAAGTAATGTGAATATCTTTGATTAATGTGAATAATATACGTAATCCAAATCCTTTGCGCACTATGAGTTTGTGTGCAACTTATTATCAAAACCTTGATTTATTACCCGAAGGCTCAAAATTCCTCTGATAAAAGTGCATAAAAGTAATATCTACTCTCACTCAGTCTCCATTCAGTTTAATTTGTGTTAAGGTTTGGAACAGTACACTTAAAGGTTCTGATAATATGGCCACTCACTACAAAATTAGACTATTTGTCATAAAAATTATCACATACTTCAAAGAACGGTTGACTTTACTCCTTATATAATTTGTATGCATAGAAAATAAGGCAAGCTGGTTTTCTTCAAAACCCAAACCTACTGGCAATAGTCAAGTCAGGTCCAGGTCATCATCCGTTTGGTGGTTACTGAGTAGTAAAATAAATTATCAGACACACACTCATACGTAATTTCCTCTGGGAAACTTGTGCGGTCACACAGACAGTGTATAGAATTCTGACTATTTGCAGTTCTGGAAGAGCTAATATAATGTTGGTTTCGAAACACATACTTATTGTTAGGTGAAAGTAGCTCCTTGCATTACATGGAAGACTGCATCGTATTTTTTATTGCCTTCTGTGTTGAATTTATTTTGTGATACCAAAAGGAATAAAATGATTCTGGTGATGATATGCAGGATATTCACATGATGATACCAAATTCAAGAGTGTGGATTATGACGACTACGTGAGTGGTTATGCTAATATAAGGAAACATGTTCTTATTTACTTATCCATGAAAGTGGAATAGCAATAGCCTTTAGGGGAGTTTCGTAGTGCACCAAAGCAGCCATCCAAAATGGCTTTCGCCATTTATGAATATTACATGATTCCACTGGGTCCGGGCGCAATATTTTGTAACAGAACATTATGAAAACTTTGATTTTTAAAACATGACAAAGGTTAAATTTCCCTAATATTCTGGTACAATCGCATCGCAATCTCATTTTCCCTGAAACATAAGAAAAATTTGACTCAAAGACTTCCTTTTAAATATATTAGTATGTTGAAGTGGTTTGAGCAAATGTTAGGTCTGTTGAAGTCTATTTCATTTTATTGAAGACAATATCTTAAAAGTATGTACATAAATATAGTGAGGTAGACGTGCATATTTATGCAAGATTGCATAATATATTCAATATTGAGTATGTATTATAAACACAAAATTTCCAATTACACTGGAGTTCTTATTGAAGTTTCAGGTCTGATTTCCACTGATGAAGACTCCAGAGGACGAATTTCTCGTAACCCTTGTAGCTCGAATCTGTTGATCTTGAGCTTCCGAGAAGAGATTTTCTGGAATTCGGCAGTGCAATCTTGACTGAAATGTTAATATATTGGGTTTCCTTTTCTTAATGCATTTCTGACTTACCGATGATTGGTTGCTGCTGCTGCAAAAGTAGAAGTATTTCTTTGAAGATTGAGAAAGTTACTGCTGGCGAAAGCATATACAAATAGACACAAAGCGTTATGTTAACAAAATCAAAATTGTATTACGTCTACAAATACTTGTCGAATGCTGAATTTTAATTTGAACAAAGCTAAAGTATGGAGAACTGAAGCGTGTCTATAGATGCATTCACATGGGTAGTAGTTTTTTCATTACATGACTGTTGTATGTTATGTGCTTCAGTGATTTTTATCGGTACAATAAAATCCTAGTGCTACATTCCAATAACGTGCTAGAACAGAATAATCGAATCCCATGTTGTATTGATCCACTGTGTCTCAAAAAGATAATATATCTTCATACAAGTATATTAGATTTGTTAAAAGCGAATCTTGGAAAAGCTATTAATAAACATTAAATCGTTGAAGATAAGAGGTCCTTGAGACTCGTGCGTGCTATGTATTACGGAACTTTGTGCTAAATAATATTTTATTTCTGACGCAAGGTTTAAGATGATATATGGTTTTGATCTGTCTATTTTAAGCTTTCACTTTATACGATGGTTTTGAAAGTGTAGCGTAAAGATATGCTTAATTAGTTATTCCTTCAAATGTATTTAAATGTGTAACCGAATAAACAAATCGAATATTGCGATTTACAGGCAAAAGTCATGTTATAGGTTAAATGACAAATATTTTATATGCATTGATGTTAATAGGAACTTTTTCCTAATAGGATTACCTATACAACTTGTTCATTCGCTGAAGTACAATTTTGCTTTCGTCAATTTAGCCAGACTTTATTTCTTTATGTTTATGACGAAAATATTGCATATTTGTCTCGCTACAAGCCAAAATATAAGCTTAAATTAACAATAAGCTGCTAATGATGCTTATTGATCCGGAGCATGATTACATTTTTATCCTTGCGAAATACTTGGTAATTTACTTCCAGCCAATTTAAGAACAAGTATAGTAATGCATATTCAGCTCTTCTATCCCAATATCTTTAGTCCTACGAATTTTAGTTTCAATCAAAATAAAAATATGTACAAGGCTTACACGCTGTGATTACACACTTTGCGCCATTTCTTTTCATGGTATAATCATAGTAATCCTATGAGAGAAAATAACAAAAGCTTATTAATGAAGAAAAGGTAAAAATCTGAAAGCTTGTCAGAAGGAAACTTGCAAAGTTTTCCAAATAATGTTTTGTGAAGAAAGCATGAAAAATAGAGGTTTTTTTTATACCATTCCTTTCTAAGGAACTCTCAGCGTAGATGTGTCGAAACGCAAGTTTTACATTTTTGCATCCGCTTCTTGTGAATATTGACTTCATGTTTTAGTCCAAGTACATTTTCATCTAGGCAGGAGAGAAAGCATGAAGAGAAAGATGTGTACAGGCATGCATGAAATGAATACTTGTGACTTGTATAATATTTGTGTTATTGTTATTTCAGGTTTGTTCGCATGCCTTCCTTTAAACGCGCCTTAGAAAGATTATTTTTTTGCTTGGCTTGTTGATTGATGTGGTACCTTTGTTCGATCTCATGTGTTTTTTCTCCTTGTCGAGAGTCGCAAGTCAAAATGAGCACAGAGGAGTTGAGTAAGCATTTCATTTTGTTTTTCTTTTGTACATTCTCTTTTTTTTGTTTTATATGAAAGATGCGGATATACTATGTACGTTGTTAGCCAGTGTGAATATATTAAAATATATATGAGGTTGGTTGTGAGTGGTAAGCTTGCATGCATTATTATGAGTATCACCACTAGGAAAAAAACTTTTACCTTCATTGTATTTATTGTGGAACCTACGTGTGTTTCCGCTTACACTCTTACCTTTTCCCGAGTTCTGCTATTCCGTAAGAATGAGAATGGCAAAGCTTGATTTCTTGAAGTGCTTCTGCATTCTACAGCTCTTCTTCGAGTCGTTTTCTCTTTTCTTTACGTTTCAAAAAGTTCATAAGGGGAATGCTTAGAATAATGGAATTTCATTTTGTATGCGTGCTCACATAGGTATATGATAATGTGTAAGGAAGTGAATAAGATGCATACAGAAAATGTAGAAAATATAAACTACTCATATTCTTTCACGAGAATGTTTAGTTACATTTTACCTCTCTTCTATTTTTGAGCGAAGTAAATACTCAGGCAAAGTTGTTGAAAGATGCTATTCACACAGCTAATGCTGATTTTGTTATCCTGTTGGAATGTACGGGATACTTTTACTCGCTTTTGCTTGTTATATGCATAACGTTTATAAAATAAATGAAAAAATTGTCTTTTCCCTGCATTTATTTTCTTTAGCCGCTGTTTTTTATCCCATTTGAAATCGGGGTTCTTACTTTCATATGCATTACATCACACATATCTTGCAGAAATACCGCTTATGATGATGATGATTTGAATGTGTTTTTGTACTTTGGTACTTTTCCCTTTCGAAGCATATGTACATTTGCAAGCAATATCACTGACAGCAGAGGAGCCAATGCCTGAAAGCAAAAGTAGCAGCACTGTTATATTCTTTAACTGTGTCAGTTTTTTTCTCATTTTGTACGCTCCCAACGTTGGCTCCCTTCAGGACCCTTTCACTTCAGTTTTCTGTCCTGCTGTTATTTCTACTCTTAGAAAACTTGCCCATCTTTTCCAAGATTCCGCCAGAATCCCCATTTCACCAGAAGCTCTTGAGCATCAGAACATAAGTGAAAGCCAACCAGAGGAAGAAAACTCGTGGAGCCCTACTTTCGTCTCTGTGCACAGGAAAAAGTGAAAGAGATCTCTGCTGCATGGGAACCTTAGCAAAACTGCAAACATATTTTCTCCTCTCGTGATAGAGAACTACCTCCAAGAAAGAAATCTAACTCACCCACAAGACGGATGACGGCAGTGTGCATACACACTTAAACCGCACTTTTGTTGTCTTGTTTATGTAGGAATTTACTCCTTGGCACTGCATCATCGCTCCCTGTTTCTTCAAAGTCCCTTATTTTATCTATCCCCCTCCAAAAATATAAACAATATATGGATTATAGTGCCTCGCATGTACATTTTCTTTAAAAAGATAGTAAAAGAAGTGCAGAGAGACACTGCGTACTTTGAAGAAAAAGCCGGAATGGTTGTTTAAAATGGAAAGAGTGTGAAAACTGCTTACAACAAACATGACCAAATCATTTTGGATACATGAATACAACATATGCATGGCTTAGATGCATCGACAAGGTTATATGAGATTCAAGGGATATTATATGTAAAAATATATGAATGAGTGTACATCCGTCTTAGAATAGAAAAGAAACTAAAGTGTTCACAATGTAAACCAACATTGCGTGATAGTAAAAAGGTGCGCCTTGTGCCTACATCATCATTGGCTTTCATTATTCGACTTGCTATACCTCCGACACATCATCCATACTAAAAAGCCCATGGTGCCTGGTGTCGAGGGTAGCACTATCCAGTAAATCTGATCATGTTTTTGATACCCTTGCTCTGTAGGTACCGTTGGTTGTTTCCTTCTATCTTGTTGGCTTATTTAGCTTTACCTACTCTCAGTCATCATCGTCATTCTTAACATCAACATCTATTTTCCAGTTCACTTTCCCTTGAATTGACCAAAAAGATGTTGGTATGAAGGTATGTAGATAATAGATGAAGCAGGGAATCCCTTCAGGACAAGTATTCAACTATCCTGTTCGTTTCCACAAAAACAACATTTTTTCTTTGAGCCAAGAGAAATCCACACTAAAAGGACAGACATGGTTTTCCATTGCGTTTTGGTGAATTTTAGGGTGTTTTAGAAAAAAACATGGAGAAGAGGTGACGACAAATGTGAACGGTGCATGTTGTTTATAATAAAAAAACATAATGTATCTTTCTCAACAAATTATAGTTTAGCTCTTTCTTATGTTCGTGTTTTTACGAGGAGCACATGTAACAGAATCTATAACAAAGTCTTCCACTCTTCTGGTTGACTACTGGGCTGATTTATTGTAATGGAAGAATGTTCACGTTCACACACCATGAATACGTGCAAAGTCGAAATCCAAAATCTCACATAAAAATGTTCATCGCTCAGTTTCCATCAAATGATGCCAGTTTGATAGTTTTTAACAAAATTCATTGCATCTTGTTGTATCTCAAAATTAAAAAAAAATACTTTAATTTATAATAGGGTGTCTAATTTAAAATTACATTAGTTAAAGAGTGTCTTTTATTCAAATTTTTAAATCGTGTTTACACAACTTTGAGCTATGTTTAGAAAATATAAACAATTTATAGAAGGCAAACTCATGTAAACTCTATTGTCGGCATGCATGTCTAAATCATGTTTGCTTTTATGAGTATTTAGCAACTTGCATGCATACGCATTTTAGAAACATCAGAATAATGGATTATTTGTGTGCGTGAAGATGCTTGATGTTTGCTTTTGTATGTACCTATTCATAAAATATCATCCTGTTGTTTGCAACTAGCATTTGAGTCATTTTATTATATAGAATGCATTATACATACCACCACTTTACGCGAAAATTCACAGCAAATTGTGTGCATATGGCTTTTCGTTTTACATGAGACAGGAGATTTTAGGCCGAGTACATATTCTTCTAACTTTGTTTTTGTAATAGTCATTCATGTTAGCTTTATTCCACATAAAGTTCTCTGCCGCATGTGTAACAATGTATGTAGCTATTGTAAAATTGCATAAGCAAACATACATACTTTAAAATATATATTTATTGTGGAATGAAAATCTATTTTTTGAATTTTCAAACTGAATAGTCTCCTTGTTTCTGGTAGATGTAGACTTGCAAAGAACTGTTTCATCTCGCAGAGTCTACCCATTATATCTACTGAGTTTCAGCTGCCTTTTGTAATACTCATGTATGTAGGTCTTTGGCTACATGCTCGTGTAGAGAAAAGCACAACCAGAAAGATGGAAACGCAGCATTGTTGTTGTGTAAGCTGAAGGTAGCCTTTGCATTCTAACGTTTTGCTGTGTGAGAAAGCGATGCTGAGGGAGAGAGAGAGAGAGAAAGTTGTGTGTGCATTCTGTCCTTTTGGTTTCCCTTCTCTGCGATCCATTTTATGCTTTCTTCTCGTCTCTCACGCTTTTCATTTTAAGGACGCAACGCAATAGTTTTCTCACCATTTCATACTAGCAGAACTGCTCCTCTTCGTACTCCTTCACTTTCTCCTTGTGTACATGCAACTTGTGCATAGTGAATTTAGCATTGGAGGTGGTAGTGGATTGGAGTTGGATAAGGAAGAGAAAGGAGTTCGTTAAACATTGAGGAGTTGTAGGCTCTCTCGTTGCTTTTACCGTTAGTGGTGTTGGCTCTGCTACCGTTAGTAGTTTTCAAGTTGAATACGTAAGCATTTTTTATGGATGTTCCATAGTAAATGGAAGAAAAGGGGAAAGAGAGAGGAGCACACAGAGGAATTAGTTCAGAGTGTTCAGTCAGTTAATACAAGTTGACTGAGGCGGTCGCTCACTCATTTACACACACACACACAAATCGAAATATTGAGGAACAGACAGACAGACGTCAAACAGTTCTACAGTAGTGAACAAGTAATTCGGGATAAAGCTTCTTTCACTCGTGCTATTTCCGTTTGTGGATAGTTTCGGTGGATTTTATCGTCGTCGTTACCGTCCCAGAGGAGGAGAGGAAAACACGCTCCGTCAGTCTCAAGTGGTATTGCCATCAATTTTTATTTTTCATTGTTCTTCTCTGTAACATTGAAAAATTGTTTGCTACTGATCCCATCCACTTTCACATCTGCATCACTCGGTACTAACCATATTTTTTAGTATATCATCATCATCACCAATATGAAAAGTATCGCATCAAAATAAACCTGATACTTTTCTCCTCCTTATTTGATTTTCGCATATTTTTACCCTCTAAAAACATACTTGGCATTTATCGCTGCGTTCGGTTAATTGAAACAATAAACAATGTATACTAATATGTGAAAGTTTTTTACAACTTTATTCATCAAAAGAGAAGAACACAGTAGGGGACGTAAATAACGTTACTCTTTTGACGTTTTTATACATCTACATAACACGGTTGTAATAATATTATTAAAATTGTGGGAGAACATATTAGAGTTTGGTTCTTGCGTAACCATTCCAAAAAAAAGCAATTTGTTTTTGCTCTAGAAAACTATACTTTATTTTTCTCTCAGTCTTTGGAGATCCTCATGCGAATCAAGAGAAAGTACGTGTCCGTTCTATGCTCAAACGGAATTCATTTATATATACTTTCATTTTAGAAGAAAAAACAGGAAAGGTCATCAGGCGTGGCAAACCCATAAAATATCACTGAAGTACTCTTATCAAAGTTATTAACGGTTCCCTGAGCTCAAATTGCAATTTTCCACGTTACCAGATGGGATACATCAACTGAGCATACCTTGTTTGCCAGAGGAAGAAAGGTCTGTTTTGGTCCTGTGTCTGTCTGTGCTCTTTATACTTTTTTAAGAGCATGTAGAAAAAAAATCAACAAACAAACTGCCCATCCGTCCGTCCACTGACACTTACTATTACATACTGTAGTTTGTGTTGGTTTTGGTTACTTTTTGCAAAGGGCATATTATGTTCGAATACGTGATGGTCGACTCCCAAGACTCGATACACAAGGATTTTTTTCCATTTCTCCAATGCACTTTCCCCCATCTCATAAGAGCAGGGTATATATTTGGTTAAAAGCATCGCAATGCATAATTGCCATTTCCTTTGCAAAAAGTGGTGGGAATAAGCAAAAGCAATTTTCTTGTTATGTTTTCCTGCTACATCGAGATTACACAAAATAAGTATTACTTTCTCTCCCATCTGATGGTAGCTATCATCATAAGGCATGAGCAGTTATGCGTTAAATAAAAAAAAAACATTTTGTTTTCAACGCATTACATACACTCGACTTATTTACGAAGTAACAGCCAAAAACACCACAAGAATATGAAATCGTAATTGAGTTGAATGCGCATAATAACAGTATTTTTCTAATTTTTTCTCTCTCTTCTTATCCATCAGTCAACTCTCGGCTTTTGTTTATGTGCAAGTAGTTTGCAACAATAGTAGTTTAGGGACGGCACAATCTGCTAAAATGGACTAATGAAACTAGCATAATATGTTTATGGTAGTTGGGATAATTCCATTTGATAAAAGAATAAAACTTTTTTTTTCGCTGACCATCAGCATAAAAATTACAAGCATATACATGTACGATGTAGAAGAGCGCATATATGGCTTTTCCCATCGTAATCAACATGCATGCACGCGACAAAGAATAATGGAGTCGCATATCCGGTGGCGGCTACTACATCGAAAAAGCAGGATACATACATTTCTCTATAGTATGTAACAACTTTGTGCAGCCATCCGTATGTCTGAGTTTTGTAATGCTAAAACTATTTTCATTTTTCTAAATAAATCCTATATAGACTCTAGAATCCTTGCTTTTATCCTTGTTCATTTTATGTAATACTATATATCATTCGGTTAGCCAGCAGTCCCATTTAATTTCTGTGCGAACCAACAATAATAAATAGAGAGAACAAACCACCCGCTGGGTGGCGATAATTTTCCTTTGCAGTGCAAATTGACCATGTTACCAGAAAAACGATACGAAATAGTTAGTTGCAGCTTTATGTGCTATAATATATTTTGTGAGAAAGTAGCCTGTACGTGAAAACATTTCATATTGCTCATGAAATGTGTCATAAAGCAAGGTGAAACTGTGGAGCAGCATATACCTATATATTCCATTATTCTTGACCAATTTTTTTTGTCTTCCTTCCACAGCCGAAAGTGCTACTTTATCGATGAAGCAACACATAACTTATTACTCATATTGTTACACCATTCCTCTGTAATTACAAACGCAGTCAAGCAGAAGAGGAAAAGAAAACGCCTCTCTCGTTGTAGTAGTTATTGTTTTTGACGAGGGAGCTTTCTTCATCTTCATTTTATAGTATGATGGGTTCTCTAGTACAGTAATAAATACACACCCGAAGAGGAGGAATCGCTATCAAGTCATAATAGCTTTCACCAGAAGACATGACCATGTTTTATCATCAAACAGTGTGTATCTTTTCTATGAGCAAAAAGTAGCCACATTAAGGTCAACATTAATACCAGTTACAAGAGCTATTAGAAGTAGACTTACTGCCATAACTAGTGATGATATTAGTGAAAGAGCATAGATGGGAAGCTTGAAAGTGGTGAACTGCTGTACTTTGCTTCCACGAAATAAGGAAACTAAATACACACACAGCACACACGCTTTTACAACAAACAAACAGAAAAGCTCACACCAGGCAACCGCACGATATTACAGCAGCAGCAGCAGCTAGTGCCACCACCGGTATTAGAAAATATACAGTGTGAAAGGGAAATGGAGAGAACGGAAAATAAAAGCTTTTTACGAGAATCTATGCACGCCAGCAGAATTGTATATATGAGAGAAAATTCAACTTTCTCCATATACTCATAATAAGAATGAATAGATATGTATTGGGTATAAATAGTACATGGGCACATAGGACGAGCAAGGTTCGACCAGGTTTTGTTTGCGAAATGGAGGAATCAAGTATCAACTTTCCCAAAAAAAAGTTTGCTCACTGAGCCAACACTAAGTAATACATAGTGAACCATATAAAACGATCCGTGTCTCTTTTAAGACGTTTTTGTTCTACCCAGGTTAGTTTACTGATCATGTTTGTTTGCAGAAAAGAGAGGCGTGTGTGCATAGGTCGATATTTGATCAAATCCAGGAATACAACATCCAATTCAGTTGAAAACAAAAAAAAATACGAGAAAACATTCATTTTAATTTTACCTCGTGTTATTGCGTTGAAAGACGCCAGCATGTTTTGTGCTCATCTTTTGTTGCATTCATTCCTTGTGTTCTCTTATGAATATATAATTTAGGGCATATAAAATTTTTAAGTGGTTCGGCATAATGTATATGAAATATAATACAAAGCAAAGAAAATTTGAAAAGAGATATAAGTTGCCAGAAGATCACAAGATTGCTCGCTACAAAAGAAATTTCGCTTTTTGTTCCCTTTCGTGAAAGAAATTAAAGTGAAAGTAGGCAAGGGATGATTTATAGACAGTTATTTATAAACATATTAGCATTTTCATCCCTTTTATAGTAAAATCCAAAAACACTGGCTACATTAATGATATTGTGCACTTTTATTGTATAAAGCCCACTGCTACAATACAGCCTGCTAATAATGGCCCGTTTCTTTCATTGCATTACGAGCTAACTTGTTTAGAAGTTGTAAAATGTAAACACTTGTGTTGAGCACGTAATAGTACATACCCCAAAAAGCATCGTCATCATACAAGTCTGGTGGTTCAAAAGCAATGAAACTACAAACGTAGAGTGGGCTTTACAGTAAATGCGCTTTAAGTGACTTTTACGTATAAAATTCAATGTAATGAAATAACATAAAAGAAACATCTATATCTTATGAATATTTTATAGTAAACTGAGTGGTGAATGTGAATACAAACCCACACGAAATGACAATGCAGAATATTTTTTGTAATTTGCAAATTTCGCTTTGCATGGTCGTGGGCTAAATGATATATATTGTGTATTCATGAAGGAGACAAACATTTTCTATGGATTACACGTTCCCTCGGCTTTGTTTTATAGTAAATTTTGCATTTGGGGGTTTCCATTTATTTTAAAAGTATTTTTTCAGCATTAAGACATTTGCAATGAGGGAAAGGCTAAGCCTGAAATTCAAGCGTCTAAGTATTCAATAGAGATTTTAGTAGTGCTGCAAGTGTTGAAAAGCTCACTGGAGATGTACTAGTTTTTATCGTGAATTTTTTGCAGACTTCTTGCTTTCTTTTGTACTTTTCTCCAAATCCAGATGAACGAACTAAAAGAAAACCAGAACTGTCTGTACTTTTAGGCGATGTATAAGAAGACCCGAATAAACCATTTGATGATATTCCTCTTATCGCAATTTTACCAAGACTTTACTCTAAAATTTTCACTATTCCAGAGTATCACTAAAAAAAAACGAAATTTATAGTGCTAACAGGATCGTGAGATAAGGATATGCAAACATTCTTTTGTGCATTTATACACATCCTTGTAGTGCTGCGAACCATGGTACGTGTCAGTGAAAGTATATTTATTACTTCAAGGTTTATTATACTTCATATTATTCAAAAGAAACATTCAAAATGAGGCTGGATTTTTCTTCAATCGAATTTTTTGTACTCTAAGAAAAGCAGAATCTTCAACTGTTTCTCACCATTTTCTTCTTTTTTTCTCAAGAAATGAAGATTTTAAGCCTTCTGATCATTCTCTTTTTTAAAGAAGACTAACAATACGAAAAAGGGAGCATTTCCTGCAAAAAACACCGCTACACAAGAAAGACGACAGTTTGAAACATTGGGAATGCACATACGTCTGCTACGTTGTATATTCCTCCTTAAATGTGCTTTCTTCCCTTAGCTTTCATCTTGCCAAAAAATTCTCTAGTTTCCCATAATAAAAGTCACCGCTTTCTTTATATCTGTAGCCAACCAGTATACATACCCCCTAGCTTTTGTGCTCTGTGCTCCGTTCAGTTGTATCTTTTGTGTGTAGCTCTTCTGTAACTTTTTTTATTGCAAACTTCCACATTTATGTACATAATTTTGTCATGTTCATTTTTACTCTTATGGTTGGCTCCTGTTCCTTTTCTACGTACAATGTGTCCTAAGTACATTACATAGTTATTGTTGACCTATTTCTGACATGGTTGGGTTCTCATTCTTGCCCCCTACGACTAACCATCAGCACATTTTCTTCAAGATTCCACCATCTATATTCACTTTTTTACATTGTTGTACAGTAGCATGGCGAGGCAAGCACGCGTATAAATGCTATTAGTACATATATCCCTGAAGTGCAACTCTAATTTTTTTCTTTCTTTCTTTGTTTGGACAGTTTTACGTGCCCCTTGCTTACCATGTGCGTTTATGAATGTCTGATGTTGTATCTTGAAGAAAAGCATTTGTTAGATTTTATCTAGCTTTGTGAATCATCTTGCTCGCTTACACGCTACATGTTTCTTTTCTTCCAGTTTGAAACATGCGAGTGAAAAATATTATGAGAACAACAGAAATGAAGAATGTTCTTTGTGCTCAGCGTATTATTCTGCTTATGTCACGACTAGCTGAAATGGGGGCATTAGGAGTTAAACTTTCTTAAACGGTATAGCTACTCAAATTTTTACGCGGAATACGGAACGCTCTTGCGCAGTTATATAATTGATGGATGGTTGAGTATTGCATTTTCGTCAGTCATCTCATTAAAATTCCATGTTAAGCAGCACGTATGACAATTTCGAAGGATGTATTAAAAAATTTCCATCAAAGCATCAAATATTTGTAGACCTTACGTCACTATATATAGTTTCTGTCATACGACTAGTATTGCAAAGGGTTTAACCAAATGAAATTGTTTCGAGAACTTCTTCAGTCGTGAAATTTTTTATGTATTTTTGCTAGAATCTCAGCTCCCCACTCACAATCAGACACGATACTCGCGTGGTGGCTAACAAGGAAGAAATGTAGGCTTCTCAAACCTCTTCAACTTTATTTCTTGATTCTATATACATGCCCATCTTCTTCTTTCAGATGAAGTAAAAATGAATAAAACGTAAAAGATTTTGCTGACGAAGGAGCTTCACTTCCAATAATTTTATGTTGTTCTCTTTAATACACTTTCTAAAAAGCAGAATTCCCATGCATATGTAAATAGACAGCCAGCCAGAATACAAGTTTGTAAGCGTGTGCATACATTTAATCAAGAATAGAATACATATAGGCTATATATGTACATTGAGTCGATTGATGTACTTTCCTCTGTCTTTTATGTATTTACGTGGAAAATGCTATTATTTATAAGATGTCTGAATTTCTACTCATGTACAAAACCCCATACCATATGGGTATTATTATGATAAAAGCGAACGCTCTCCGAGATGAGAACGAGGAAGAATAGAGAGCATAGTGTATTTAGTCAGTTGATCTTGATATACTTTCCAAAGTCCAACTCCGACAGGCTGTGAGTACATAATAAAGAAAAAACACCTGGATCCAAGCGAAATCGTTCTTTCCGTGTTGGTGCCACTTCATAGACCATATCCCTTGTCTCTATTCCCATTTTCTTTCCACTTCTCTTTCAGCCAAACACAAAACCAAAAAAGGGGTAGATGTGTCTAGCATGGGTTGAGCTACATAAATATTTTGAGGAACGATAAAGGCGGACACGTTCTGTCTCCTGTATGTTATCTTCTTGAAAGAGGACAAGAAGAGAAAGGTGGTTGAGAAAAAAAGGAAGTAAAGCAAGAAGAAAGCTGTGTCTTATTCTGTCTGAGTTTGTATATGGCATCAGTGGTTGATGCAATTTTGGCAAGCTGATTGAAGTGAACAGGGACTTTCAATTTACTCCATATTGTAGATATAGCATTGGGAGTTTGTTAGTTGGTAATAATTATAACGACTGGGTTCATGTAGGTATAAGCTAAGCATTTATATAAAAAGAAAGTCGACTCTCATATACCGTATTTTCTGTATTTATAGCCCGGCTAAATTTTCAAATTTCGTGGGCTGAAAGGAGGCTATAATAATAGGCAGGCTATAATTTTAGGGAGGCTAAAAATCCAAAGCAAGGGTGACTACCTACATGTTTT
>JAQIXX010003123.1:0-21105 GCA_034700605.1 Willowsia nigromaculata
CAGTGATACCACCTCAACCACCTTTGCCAGTTCCGCCGGATCCTTACAAGTTACTGAATAATGGAACAGGCGGAGATTCTCCTCACAACGTTACTCGAAGGAGTGCCAACCCAGAACCGAGCTTCACCTGGTTTAGCGTCAGACCTCCGAAAAAGAAAAATCGCACGAGATCCACGAAGAAACCCAAGCAACCTGTCCTAGCTCCACATCTTCCATTATCATCCCCTGTTCCACCCACACAACGAACACGTAGTCGAGGGAATCCCATCTTCATAATACCTCCACCCGCCGCAGCCCCAGCAACAAGTCGTCCTCCAGAAGAAAGTGGAGAAGAATACTCAGATCGGGCTCCTCGCATGGATCCAATCAAATGTCGCCTTGATAATTACCTTCCAATCATTTGGATTCTTTTGGTCGCATTTACAAGCTTGATGGCTATCAAGGAAATTTTTCAACTGATTCAAAGCCCTCTAAGTTACGTGGTCAGCAGTGAAAATTGGGGTCAGTGGTTGCTCATCTCAAGTGTCACGCTGACAGCTTGGAGCACACCAGAGTTTCAGCTTGAATATTGGCAATATCCGGCAGCAGCGGTATGACATGATATATTTGCAATAAATTCTGGTTAATTAAGTGTGTAATATACCATCCACCAATTTTCATCAAATAAAATAAACTTTCAATTTTTCTCTATTTATCAGTGCGGCATCTTTCTCGCCTGGGGACTAATGCTCTTGCAAGTTGGTAGATTCCCTGCACTTGGCCTCTATGTACAGATGCTTGGCAAGGTAATAAATTAGGACATTGGGTTACCATTTTTCACGCAGATTTTTTACATCCGGGCTTACAAATGTGTGCAATTTTTTATGCTTGTGCGTCCGATGTGCGTAGGTGGCTGCCAACTTTGGATTATTTATTTTAGCGTATGCATGTCTCCTTCTGGCGTTTGCTCTCGCATTTTGCGTCCTCTTTCATGAGGTAATGATCCAATAACTTTATAGATAAACGAAATAAATGATATGTGGTAAGTTTGATAAAATACATTCTCATGTCCTGTATTCAATTTTTTAGTCTCCACCGTACTCATCTGTGCCTCTGTCAGTTCTAAAAGTTTTCACCATGATGGTTGGTGAAGTGGATTATGAAGATTTATTTTACGGGAAGGACAGGAATGATCCAACACTGTTTTACGCAACGTGAGTAGTGTACTGCAGAGTTTTTATTGAATGTCTATTTCTTGTAAGTTTTTATATGAGTCAAAAAATTTAAACTTTTGGAATGAATTATATATAAACAGGGCACATTTACTGTATGGGGCATTTGTCGTGATTGTAACAATAGTACTTATGAACCTTCTTGTCGGCTTAGCAGTTCATGATATTCAGGTATTTGTTAACGATGAGTTAAAGCATGTGAATGATTAGAACATTTGGTACTATGTGACTGTTTTTATAAGGGTCTCCAAAAAGGTGCTAAGCTGAATAGGCTATCGCGACAAACAGCGTTGATCTCTCGTTTGGAGTCGTTCATATTTTCGAAGAAGCTTCAAACCGTGCTGCCCCGATCTCTGGGTTCTCTTTTGCAGAAGAGTGCATTGCTTGTCCCATCCTCCTACAAGTAAAAAATATTTATAAACAGTGGTTTTTTGAAACCTTAAATTTTTGATTGGGGCAACTTGAAACTTTTTTTTTCAGTTGGTCATATTACTTCCGTCCAAATGATCCCCGAGATAAACGTCTCCCAAAAGACATTAAGCTAGCTGCCCTCCGCCTCGCTGCATCCCGTCATTCCTCAACAAAGTCTAAATCCAATAATCATCGATCCCATCACTACCTCTCCAGCACTAATGTGAATCATCATAGAAATACTCCAAATACGACCACCGCTCCCACTCCACTACCTCCAATCATTCGTCCAGTATCCAACGCCAGTCATCATCCTCATCACACGGCAAGCAGCAGTAGCGCTCTGTTTTCTCATCATCCTGAAATAGCCATGCGAAGACTGGAACAGAGGTTGGATCACTTGCAAGGCCAACTGGAGAAAGCGGTACATGGGTTGAATGGAAGATTGGACGTAGTTTTAGGTGTTCTAAAGTCAGATATTAGCCGAGGGAGAGCAAGTATTTTGAGCGCTGCATCCTCCCACTTACAGAAAGGCCACCAAAGTGATATCGAGAATGATGCCGTATTTGTTGAGGAGGAGGTACTAAATAAAAATTTGAGTAGTTCCCTAAGCCCGAGTTCAAGCATCGCGACGAGACGGGAAAGCAATAGACCGCCTATTTCTGCGAGTTCATCATTTTTTGAAAGATGTCAGCTATAATTGATGTTAAACTTGATATTGTATAAACATTTTTGATTAAGGGTGTCTGACGCGTTGTTTAGTTAAAATTGAATTAAGGGAAAGCGGATTCAGCTTTACATTTTGAATAAGTCGCTTAAAACTAGGCAGTAAAGCGCAATTGAGCGGTTGCTAATACATAAGTTATGCAAGTAGTTTTAGTGTTATAAATGTCAGTTCTTAAACTTGTTTTAATAAAATAAAACCTACATAATTGAAGTTTATGATTTTTGATTAAGAGATTCTTCTGACATGTGCCGCATCTGCGTTTCCCCATTGCCAGAGGTGTTTTTTGATATGGATACACCTTTGAAAATCATAAAGCTTTAATTACGAATGAGTAGGGATGTATTTACCTACAGAGCAACATGACTCCAACAATCACACTCATTCAAATTTCATCTGATCTGTCACTTTCTTTGGAGAAACTGCTCAAAAATGGGTTTCATTAAAATCATACTTCCTTGTTATTTAAAATTTTTAAATTACATGTTCAATACATGAACAGGAGAGTCTACTTTTTGCATTTCATATTCTGACCTGACTCTTGTCACTAAACGTTGTCACTGGATTACCAATTGATTTCTTGATATTTTATTCATTCGTGCATTTCATATAAAATCTGAAGTAGAGACTAGTGCAGTGTAAATTCTAGGGTTGATTTAACTGTGAAGGACAATCCTAACGAGTCAAACGCAATTTGAAATGATTCTTACAGGCAAACACGGTCTTCTACATGACTGGATCAAAAGCGATTCCACGGGAAATATACTTGGAAGCCTGCCATTTCAATGGAACAAGGAAGTACTACGTTTTGAAGTTAGAAACGATAAGCAACTTAGCCATTTCCTGAGAAGATTTTATATCTCGATTTTCTATTTAACACTGGTACTCGCTCAAATAACTAGTACTTGGAACAAATCCTCAAACTTGGTGAAATCACATACACTTTTATTTTTATCAGTATATCTTTTTGGGGTTATCTGCCAAATCGTCAATTTGAGAGGTCGAGTATGCATTGTTGCATTGTTCAATTGCTTGATTGAGTACGACAGCAGAATTTTTAGGGAGCGAATAAAAAATACAGAAAGCAATTTAAGTAGCGTCCTAAAGGAGATGGACACGGAGCAAAGGGTTATTATTGAAAAAACCGAAAATTTAGGGAAGCCTGATTTTATCACAAAACGACTAATGCAACTTTGGGCATCGACTGGATTAGTAGTACCTATTTTATATCACCTTGACATTCTCCGGAATCCGTGCTACCCCATGTATTTTGGATATTGGTTAAGTGATCAATGCTCAACCACAGAACTTGGTATCTCAAAAGGGGCTACATGGAAGGTAGACGAAATTGCTGCAAAATTGGGGATAGCCTTGGTCTCTTACGTAAACTGGAGCTTTATATTTAGTGGACTATGCTACTATTTTCCTGTGGAATTGCTGCTTCATGGTCATTGTTTCCGCTCATTTATAGCGGATTATGGAAAGTATGTCATCAATACGAAATTGAATTTATAATTCAGTTAATGATATAAAAAGTTAAAACGAATTAAATTTTTTAAAGGTGCATGGAGATGGAATATGGATACAGAAAATTTTTGAATGCGAAATTTCGGGAGCTTCAGCTAATGCTAAAATTGTACAGGGCGCAGTATGCCGAACTAATGCTGGTAATAGTGCATCATCACTGCGGTTACTGTGGAAACATTTTGTTTGTACAACACCATCATTTCTATGAGAACGGGAGGATTTAGTGAATTTTTTACTGCCATGAATTTACTCTATATCTGGGGTGATCTTACTTGTGTATTTGCAATAATTTTTATTTTTGGCTCTTTAGCAGATGTGTACAAAATATCAGCAAATGTACATAAACGTTTAAAGAATAATGCACAGTTGCAGAGTAACAAGTTATTTAAAAGATGGTTTAGATCATGTCCAATCTTAAAAATTTACTTTGGTGGGTCCAATTTTCTGGAGCAGATCACACCTTTAATCATACAAAACTATGTTATTGAATTGACTGTTAACTTGCTACTTCTTAATTAAAATGTTAATTGAATGTAACATTGTAAGATTTCAAAACAAATATTTTGACAACTTTACTTACAATCTGTCATATTAAATATTAAGTATAAGCACAGCATCTATTGTGTTAAACAAAATTGTAGAAAACATACGATTTTTCCCTTCTTTCGTGACCCATCCAAAGTTGTCTGCCCAAAAAACAATTTTCATTCCATTCAAGGCTCTCAATCTTTTCATTTGAAACCTCTTATATTTTGTCATTGGTCTTAATCCCATCCTATACTTCCAATTATCCAACATTGTTGTACTTCTTTCAGCAGACTTTGTTGCGTATGAAACAGCCACAGAAAATATTGCCAATGTAAGTCCAGCCATTATTGGACACATCCAGTAGAAATACGGAGATACTATCTTCCAACCTACAAAAGTGCCAGCCAGTGAGAATATTGCAAATTGCAATAAGCATGCCTCCTTCTATAATGACAAATATAAGGGGTCCTGCGCTCTGAAATGATTGTACATGCACATAATAAAGTTTAATGTAGTCTCGAATTCCAGCATCCAACTTTCTCTCAGACTTTCTCCAAAGTGCTTCCGTCATTGCAAGTGTAAACTTGGTATTCACCATTATCATTACAAATACAACTCTGCAAACTCGACAAGCCTCCATGAATATGACGAATACAATTGAAATGGTAAATAACCTGCCATAAATTTTCAGTGACTCTGGAATTCGGTTGAAATAAAATAGGTCTTGGTATGAAAGTGTGATTGGATCCTTCCCTGTATACAATGCTCCCACCAAAAACATGAAGGGCTCAAATGACATAAGGAAAACTAGATATGTTCCTAGCAATCCGACACCATCAATGTGATTCCACTGTTTAGGATTTTTTAACTTTTTCAGTTCCTTTAGAATAAGATGGGTAGCACCTTTTGGCTTTTGAGATTTGTACCGGGGGAAGAATGAATCGTGCAGGGTGTAGAGAATGTTGCAAGCTTTTGAAATTTCGACTCGTTTGGTATAAACTGCCACGTTGATACCGTTGCAGAGTACGTATGGGGTGAATAGAACGTAATTGAAGAAGAGTCTATTGTAGTCATCAGTTTTCAGAAAGACACCTCGGTACAGTATTTCGAAATTAAGTGAAACTGTCCATAGTAGTCCTGCAAAACATATGGCAGTTATGTACCATGGAGTGAGTTGCCATTTTGACACAGTTGGAATAAATCCTTGAATGTTTGCTAAGAACTGAATGGGGTAACGTGAATAAATTAATATTGAGGAGAATTTTGTATTCAGTTCCATAGCTTTGTAGCAAAGGTCATGCATTTTGTCTGAAATCCCGTAGTAAATATATGCTTCTGAAAAAAGGTACTGTTTCACGTTTTCACAGAAAAACTTGAATGTGCAAGGATAATTTTTGATAACGTTTACAAGGGTTAGTAGTGCCTTACGATGGTTGGTGTTTATATACCTGGGGCTAGTTACTTTGTTATGATTATGCCCTAAAGGAACAATGAATCAAAACTATTTCACAAAAATATGCTACTCATGTAACCAAATAGCAATTGTCGCATAAGAAATATATGCTGATATGTGATTAGGATTTAACTCATTAAATTCCTAATCTAGAGTAGAAACAATGCTTAATATTGTTTGATACGTATATAAGGAAAGCTCAATGTCTTGTTGTGACTGTCAACTAGACTCCGAAGTACAAATTGAGTGGTTTAAGAAACCAGCAGGTAAAACCAAATATGTTCCCAAATATTTCAAATCCCAGGTTCAATATTGAGTACAATATTTTTGGGGACATTTGAGTCGAAAACTCTAAAAGTCAAAAATATGCATTATCATTATCATTGGTTGTATTAAGTTGCATAAGCTGTAAATAATGTGTAGGAATTAGCATTAACCAGCACTTGTATTAGTATAAGAGTTGTAATTTTGTATTCAGTAGTATTTATCAACTATTTTCCAAGATTTCTGATGTGATTATTTAAAAGCCGTAGAACTTTAAATGAGTATAATCCGATATTGCTTTATAGATTTGTTCGTATTGAGGGTTTAGGGAAAGTTAATAAGTGATGACAACATAACCAAACAACTCTTAGCCGTATTGTATAAACCTTTGTTGTAGCGTATACGCTTGAAAACCACAGTATTACGTTTCCATGTGTGTATTCACAATAGAAAATGCGGCGCATTAAGTAACTAGTACCACAATATTTACCTACCATTTTTGTTCATATTCCTTCCACCGGGAGTAAAAAACTTAAGAAATTCTGCCGTCAGAATGTCAATTGGAAAAGCAAAAAATGTCTTCCGACTTTCTACACCTTTCTAAAAACAATGTAAGTTGAGTTGTCGCTACAATCTTAAATTTAACATGACTGTATCATACATTTTCTACAAATATCTAAGTATGTTTATCCTTGATGATGGTTTTATTGAGGTAATTCAATATTGGACTTATTTTTGGAATCATAATGTTACGTTTCATACACAAAAACTTGTTATCGTATTTTTTAAATGTTCATAATTACAGTTGTGTTCCAGTAAGATCAATCATGATCATAAAGTGATCTTAACTTTTCTTTAAACCCTCGCATGCCAGCAGGTTAGAATTTTAAACATTTGTAAATTCTTGCTCACTTTCCACATGTGCATTTCGGCATGAGACATGTGACCTTTCCTTTACTGGCTGTAAATTATTTAAATCTTCATTGGGCCATCTTTTATCTAGCTTATATCAGTTTACTCAAATTCAGCACAATGATTTAAACAAACGCTTTGTACAAGTGATACCTATTTGGATTGTTGAGCAAAATGGGAATTATTTTTAATAACTGAAGATAATTGGTAAGTAAAGCATATAATGGATGTTAGATGCACAAACCAATGTCTCAAAACATTTTATCTGCAAGCTTAATTACAAATCAGTTTCCAGAAAATCAAATAAAAAATCATATTGAAAAGAGTGGAAATAACAGGGAACTGGTTATGTATCATGAAATGTAGTTCAAATAATTGCAATTGAGCAGTACAGTCATGGTATACATACAGTATTATAGTAGTAAAAAAGTTCAGAATATTTGAGTATTTGAAACCGATTATCATAAACATAAAATAGAGCATTTGAAAACTATACTACAAATTAAATTAGTAATCGTAATTATCAATATAAAAATGAAATGCAAATAAATGGATTCATGCAGAAAAATATAATTTAAAAATTACAAGCAACTTAAAAGATAGCAACTTCAAAAATAGCTTTCATTTCAAAATCAGATAAGACTGACAGCATAAATCTGCCATAAAATCTATAAAAACTTTTGTCTAAACTGCAAATAAATGGTTATTATGATGATACAAATGACATTGGTGTGTATTAAACGCTTACTTTTATACAGTTAGAGCAATGCAATGTTTGATCAATTTTGATTAGAGAAAAAACTCAAATTCTCCCCTTCACTCTCTGTTCAAGGTAATTTCTACAAAAATCCTATGCACGACACACCTTTCATCTAAAACGCTTAAGATTGTAAATTTTGCGGCGCTTTCTTCTGCATTTAGCTTTTACGTTAGAGAATTACTAAGCATGCGATATTCCATTTATTGTGAAAGTGCATATTAATTTTTAAATGATTATAGATTGGTTGTAGGTAGCGTGGCAGAAAAAGTACTACCACGCCCGAGATCCATTGATTTTTACCTATAGTGCATATTATGCTCACCATAAAACTGTTGACCTTGAATATTTTCCCAACATCGTAAACCATTAATATAAGCTGGTGGAGGTAAATGATTTAAATTCCTTATAACTCTCTGATATCCATTAAAACCTCCTCCAGCAGTAGCAAAGGCAGTGTCATGGGGATAAACCGGAATCATATTTGGATTTAAATGGATGACTTTGCTTCTCTGCTTTTGAAAAAGCATTTGAGTAACAAAATTCTGGTTTGCTTGCTTTTGCTGTTGTCGTTGCCGTTTCCGTCTTGCTATCCGTTTCCTGCAATATGTCCAGAATGATCTTAGTGTGAGAAAGTAGAGTACTTCCACACCACTTAGGATTGAGAACCCAAGACAAAGACCAAGAATTCCGCCAGTATTCGCTACACAAAAATATTTTTTTAAGCTCAATAATTTAAAATATTCAAGGATTTACACAAAATGCATAACAATTAAGATTATTAATACCAATAAGATCTGTTGTTCCATATAATCGTTTTCTGAATTTGGGTACAGTTGACTCAGCCCCAAAAAATATATGAATGATTGACATTTTGTGCTTAAGCCTACACATAAAAATGTTTGCTAGGTTATTGAAATAATTGCTTTATATTTAACATTACATAATTTGGTTAACACTATACCAAGCCGGGGGCTCCTTTGGATTATAAGCGGGATTTGGGTCACCCCACAGCTTACTAGCATTTTGTAATTCTGCAATAGTTGTTTCATAATTGTATGCAATATCTTCACACAGAGTGTCACAATCTGTGCACAGATCCTTTAATTGTGCCTGTAGCTCCTCTAAAACGAAATATACAATTCATTAAACACAAAATTTACACTTGAAATCATCAGTATAGGCAATTATTTTTTCGAGCGATGAAACTTACGGCGGGCATGGTCAACACACTTGTGATCAGCAGAGTCCGGATCACTATCACAAATCGCCACCTCATCATCCCTCGGCATATAAAAAGCGGAGCAGTTACATCTATCTTGGAGCAATTTTGCCAAACACTCATCAATACAGTTGCCACCAGTATAAGGTTTGAAAAATTTGAGAGGTCTCTCTTTCCCAAAGAAGCAGAGCCGTTTCTCATGTTCAATATAACGGATATCATCATCAGCATTTATCACGTCAGGATGAACCTCAATTAAGATTTCTTTGCCCATGTTTGCCACAGAGGAGAACTCCATCACATGAGGCAATTCAAGTGGTGTATGTAGAATGTAACGCATTCCTTCAGAATCCGATGCGGGACAAAAATATTCCTCTGGAAATTCATTCAAAAAGTTGACGGGATTATCGACATTAGTATAGTTCAAACTAAGGTTTGTTAAAATACCTGTATTGGGATCAACTAAGATACTCAAGCCATACGGAAGTCCAGCCCTTTTTTGTCGCCATGGGCGAGATGCGTTTCTCTCAAGTACAAATCCTTCATCATAATTCCATTTCTTCCATTCCTTAAGTTCATCAGGTGGCCAATTCTTTTCTCCCAGACTACCCAACACAGGGTTGTCATACGGAGATGCACTTTCGTTGCCTGCAGTTTGCCTTTTAAATAAATTGGATGCATTATTGCCGGGAAGTTTTTAATAATAAGTGAATATAAAAATTGAGTGAATCATACGGATTTTTGATGAGAAGTGGAATCGGTAGAATGTTAAATGTACAACCTTAGGGACCAATATTATAAGAGGTTACTATTAATTTTTGGAAACAAAGTAAAAAGTTTTAAAATGTTCTCTAATTTTCATACATTTTCCGTAATCGGTTATGATTGGCTTGAATAAGTCTGAGCAGTTCATTTTTATTTCGCCAAGCATACACAATCTGATAAGCTGGCCACATTCTAATGTATTCTATAACGGGATAAGTGATGGGATTATATGTAAGTTGGTTGGAAAAGTGAAAGCTAGAGTATGAAGACAAATAGATATCGTATTTTACCTTCATGAAAAAGTCGGTCATTTCTATTTGACTGTCGTCATCGATAGCAATAGTATCATCATCATCATCGTGAGTACCAAAACGGTACTTTCGCTTTCTAGAGCCACGCATAAATGCGAAACCCATCTCCTTGGCAAAACTTTGTTGAGAATTGCAGAGATTTCTGTGCGAATCATGAAAGATTGTTTGCAAATATTATCATACTAATACATTTAAACTAGTTACAGATTAAAGTATGATTATGTATGTAAGTTAATGTTGCAGTGGGGTTACCGGACAAAAACTAAATCCTTCTTTGCTTGTGCACGAGCGCCCGGTGTGGACTTTGGATCTTGTGAAATTCTTTTTTATAAATAACAAATACATAAAATCAAATTTTTGTACATTTTTTCATACGTTATGAAAAATCTTACTTTCGGAGCTCTTCCACCTTTGATTTTGGGAATTTGTTCATGTTACATAGCGTGACCGCAGGAAAAGGAATGGAGTCCACGTCCTGCTCACTTGACTGAAAAGAGACAATCACTGGCACTTTCTGGTAGCGATCCCAGACGTTATAGATGAGATAAATGGCTGTACCGAGGCTCATAAAAAATCCAACCATCCAAAATATCCTAGTTAGAAATACAATGTTCTCAGAAATGGAAAACATGTCATATTCTACTATTTTATTCAATGTCTCCAGTGAAAACCTATACCTCTCCGAAAAGTGCCGTTTTTCCTGCCCTATGAATTTGAATCCATGAATGGATGTCTCGTTGCAGAAGGAAACAAATAACGAGTTTTGTCGAGGACTCCACCACCACCAACCGGTTTCCTCCTCCTCCTCCTCCCCATTTTCCTCAGTTGAGGTAGGGGCTGTAAGTTTCTGGAGGCTCTCAGAATTTCGCATTTTATTCCGGTCCTCCAAGAAACAGGTAGCCCGCTTTGCTAGAGAATCACTAAGTGATTGGTTTGATTACAGACTTACTTCGAAATTTTAAAGCACTGATTCAAGGCCACTTTGTTGCGTCAGTCCATATTACATGTAAAACATTACGAGTACAAACTAAAGCCATTAAACTGATAAGCAGCTTTAAATTTATAAGTGCATTTTCTTTTTTTTAAATTGGTGGATTTTTTCAGCTTCAGCTTCAGCTGCTTCAGGAAGGAAGGAGTTCTCACTATCGCTGTTACTTCAAAAGCCATGATGTTAATTGGGGCTTAGCATGCAAACATCAAATCAAAATGAAAATTTCATAATAGCCAACGTAATAGACTAAAATTTAAAAAATTGAATTAGGTAGTTGAAATTTTAAATAAAACCACTGCAAGTACGATGCCTATAAAAATGTAAGTCTAAAATTGTACATAGAAGTCATTTAAGGGCATCATTCTTTGAGCATAATTGATGCCTACTTACGTATACATGTGCGAATTGAAAACTTTGGAAAACAAAAAGGAACACAATTTGTAAAGTGCTTTTGAAATTCCTCTTAAACTTAGTGCATTTAGCTCCTTGATAAGTGAGTTTTTGCATGCTAAACCAGTGGCGTTACTATTACAGCACTATACAAATTTTGCCAATTTAATATACCTTTTGTAGAGTATCCATATCAATAAAATCAAATTCATTATAATTCTGTCCAACCTCCTCTTCAGAGATAATGGAAACATTATTTCGATGGCTTATCCCACTGTTCATTTTATTATAAAATCGAAGTTTGTATTTGATTTGACGGGCTAAGTGAACTTCCAGGGTTGGATGAACTAATGTCACAATATCCAGCATTGTCTGCCTACTATGCAGAAATCTTATCAGTAAATAGTGCTTTAAATTGCAAATTGGGAATGTTATTTCTAGCTTTTATTGCATTATGAGTTAACATTGCATTGTGCATTATTCCAAGTAAAAAACGAGGATATTACTACAACTTTCATTATCTTGTTCAATAGTATCTCCTGACGATGGTTTTTGTTTAAAACCGAAAGCTTGAGTGAGAGAGTAAATTTCGATTTCGGAAATGGCATTCATGCGCTTTAAATCATTCTGAGTATATTTCACTTGCAAAGACATTACATTATGCCAGGAACGACTAAAAATAGACAGAAAGTTTACAATTTATTAATTGGTTAATTTTTATGGTATAAATATTTGAAAGTGTTTGTACTTGTAAATTTATATATGTGCATACACTATGTGCTTAGGTTAAACATTTAAAGCATGGGTGGAAGACCGGGTCACGCCACACGATTTTAATCTACTAGAAGGTTCAAATTTAGTTAAAAGTTAGAGACTTAAATTAACATTCCACAGAAGATCATTCATTAAGGAACTATATTAGAATCACAGATTTACCTCCGTATGTGAAAATGTTGCATACCCTTCTAAAATTAAATTTTGCAAAATTGACAAAAAAACACCATAAAACTAATTTTGAATCTCTAATACGAGACCACACGGTTTTGAAGCTCGGAACAAAATTTCGCCTTAGAAAATGCATTATATTTTCCTGAGCCGAGTATAATTAAATCCAACTTTGATCTCGCAATAGAAATGTGTACCTTAGTGAAATTTTTTAAAGAATTGACTCTTGTGTTCATGACTTTCCCTTCTTAATATTTCGAAAACTTTTTGCAAAGCATGAACGGTTTCAGGAACAACAAAAAATAGCTCCAAAATATGTTTTTCCTATGAAATATGATAGAATGTTTAAAATATGAAACAAGTCTCAAATCAATCTCGCATCAAACGTTTTTATTGATGGATAATTTAAAAGCATGTTTCATTTGTATTCACTACTTTCCTCCAATGACTTTGTGTTTCCTGTATTTTTTGAACGATTTGCAGCCATAAATTATGGCTTATGGCCCGTAATCTATCTGGAAGCATTTGAATTCAATCTGTAAATAATTATGCTACGAAATCCTTTTCAGAGCCCAGAGCATGCAAGCTTAATATCTTAACAATTGTTTGCACTGAAGATCAATGAAAATCAAGCAATGCAATATTCTTCAAAAACATAACAATGCTTTCATGTGTAATAACATTGTTGCCCTAACACGATAAAAATAAGCACATCATAACATTGCATGACAGCAAAAACGTAGTATTATATTTCTCTACACAAAATTCATAGTTTTGACACTATATCAGAGATGTACATAAATAATGGATCAGACTTGATCAGCAAAACACTAGATGTTTCAAAGCAACATCTTAGTAATACTGCCATCCAAACAGATCGTATGCCTACATAAAACATTTTTAGACTAGCTTAGGTATTACGTTGTACGAGCACAATAATGTGTTGTACATGTTTTGAGTAATGCGTTAGAGCTATGGAAAAAGGATTACAGTTTTTTATGTACAAAGTGTTGCATGAAAACATGTGATATTTACATGTTTATTTGACAGAGAACATTTGTAAGCGCTAAAGATAGCACATACTCATTGCAATAGCTTGAAATAATCAGCAAATTGGGAGGAGGAATGAGCATAATATCAGATTGAAAGTTCTCATTTAAAAAACAATAGAGCATCCAACATTTGTTCGCACAGCATTTAGAGATGCCTGACTTTGTGTGGAGAGGTAAAGCGAGAATCGTAGGCTTCTTTGACCTGGTAAGTTTCTGGTCTTGTCATGTCATGAAAGATTACACATCAAATTATTATTCATAAACGTAATTTCGTTGGTTTCAGGTTGTCTCCGTCATACTACTTTTAATTGTTGCAATATTAGGCATAGCTATTGGAACTGCGCTTTCTCATGTCAATGAAAAGAATTCCACAGATTCTGGAGATTCAGAGGGAACTAAACCCTCCACTAATGCAGAAAGGAATGAAATGGGTAACCAAAATACTTTAGTTAGTGTACTAGGTACAAATATGAAACCATTGTTTAAATGATTTAAAAATTAATCTTTATTTTTCAGTGATAATAGCTAAAGTGGTTGTGTGGGTACTATTTGCAATTTTGGGTACTCATCTACTTATCCAATTCTGGTGTTCATTGCAGCTACTTAAAGCAACTAAAATTGTATGTGAAACAATCGTTATGAATTATTAAAAGTATTTAACTGTATTTCAATTACTGTATTTGTAACATGTAGAGAAGCTTGGTGCATTTTCTTTTTTTAATATTTCAGGGCGTCGATACGGATAAAGCTTTTGCTTTGGGAAAGATATGGCGTACAGCCAATATTGTTTTTATCGTTGTAACACTGATTGAAATAGGCATTATTGGATTTTTGACTGGGTTAACGACAACATTTTTCATTGGGATGACCGCCATTATTCTTCTCCGTCTGGGATTTCTTTTTATCGTTCATTCATATGTGGAGGAACTGTAACAAATCTGGAATATATTGTTGGACTGTTTATATAAATGACTACTTTAAGAATTATAATTTGCCAGCAACTTGATGCCATCCAGACCATTATTTTTAAGCAATTTTTATTATAAGTCTTGTTAAAATATTTTTATAAAATTAATTTTTGTCGTTTTAAGAATAGTTTTTTGCTTTAAAATTTTGAAATTTTTTGCAAGCCAATGAAAATGTCGCCAGATATAATAAGTACAGTGCTGAAAGTCCAGTGAAAACTAATAGCACCGAAAAGAAACTTGATTGCTTGTCATATTTATTTAATTTGCCATTATGAAAACATCGTTGCTATAATATGTTTGTACTGCTGAGTTCCGTCATTTCACTATCAAGCGAGATAAAGAATTTCATATATGCGTCGATTTTATTTTGTATTTATAATTTATACCAATTCCTTTGATTCACCGTGGTATTCTGTAAAAACATCACTAATCTCACATATTAGTTTTCATCAAGACTGGTTCTACTTAAAACATTACATTTTTACTTCCATGAAAAAACTTGGAGAGGAAAGATTTATAGTATATTATATATAAAAAGAATGATACATGATTATATGAATCAAATGTATTTAAGGCACTTGACGTCACAGTTTAAGATAAGAATATTATGCTTATATGGTATGCATTCTCCCAGGCGATCCTGTCATACGGCACAGAAAAACAAGATTAATATTTTGTCACCACATTATATGTTTGTTTTCAAGTAAATCCATTCTGCACATCATCTTATAAAAACATTCAAAACGTCATTTCCAGAGTTGTGGAATTTGTGGTTGTGAGGTTGCCACTGAAGAAGAATTTATAGTCAGAAAAAATTCACTTGTGAAATTTCTGGATTTCGCTGTTTTGTGGTGATGTTTGCTCCTCCTTCTGCACGTGTATGTGTTAGCAATTTACCATCTGTATATCTCGAAGGAACTTCTTTGTTCTGAGATGCGAATGTATCCACTACTGCCCATTCAATTAACATTTTAGTTAATCCATCTGTATGGAACGTAAGTGATACTGCATCATTAGCTGTAACTGTAGCTTGAACGAATGCGAATGCGACTGTTGCCTAAAAAACTTGTATGAATCATGATTCACGAATGTCTTTCTGGAAGAGCACATGCCTTACAAGTCTCAACTATTCTAATGATATTGGGCTTAAAGAGTTCTCTTAAGCTCCGAAAAGACGCCTTTTTAGTAAGTTTTCCATTGACTGACTAATAATGTATTAGCATAAGAATATTTGAACTGGAAGCTGTACAAACAAGCTTTATAGAAAAAAACTATGGCAACTGGATTGTTCGTTGAAGTATTAAATAGCAGATCATAACATTTACCTTATCATTTTAGTAATTTATCATGACATCATGACATGACATAGCTTCAGACATAATCATATAATAAGTGTTTTTTATGATTTTCTTACTCTTTTCTGCATTACAATCTATGCACTCAAGGTAATTGTTAACTATGAGACATTTGAGACGCTAATTTTTTAACTTCACGTGTTCAAGTGATCATCTTTGAAGAATGGACTATTTTATTCTATGCGATTGAAACTCCATCGACTATTATTAGAAGGAATTGGAAAACAATTATCTAAAACTCTCTACAGTAATTGATACTAGCCAGAGGTAGTGACATAGATAGATGATGACTAGCACTACATGAAGATGAGAAAGAAAACAATAAATGTAATTAGATTCTAAGGATCTAACTTAGTTAGTACAATAGCATCAGTTATGAGATTTCTTTGGAAACAATGAACTTCCTATCTTTCCATAGTGATTATAATAGCCTTTTCGGGATGACAACAGCCAGTTCTCGTCGTGAGGGATTGTGTCCATGTCACAAATTGAAGGCTTCAGTTCATGCTTTGTTCTTCCAACTGCAAAATAAATCCAAGTTTTTAATGACTTTATGACCATATAAAATGTAAAAGCTGTAGTAATCTTCTTACCCATCAAAAACTTAGCCAGTGATTTCTTCTAGGTTGGGCAGCTTTTCAACTTACAAAATTTCCTTACGCGTATCACCATGTACTTTTTGGAGGGGAAGCTCTAGACAATGTGGACACTTCACCACCTCCTCACTGTCATCATGGTTAGATGTCTTTTCAGCCTTTGTGCATTCATATAACATTTGTCGCACTTTGGACACTTGTGGTCCCCCTCTTGCTTGTGCGTTTAAAGATGCCTGCGAATAACAGGACCAAATGGGCAGGTGATATATCGACACTTGTGATTTGTGTCTAAGCCGACTGTTGCCAGAGCTTCAGGGGAATGGTACTTCTTGCAGTGAAGTTTTACCTGACGGGGTCTTGGGAAATCTGAACCAGAACCACACTGAAATATTCTGAAATTCAGAATCTGAATATGAGACTTGACTGAACATTCTAAAAATAAAACTTAGGAACGACATCAGAATTTAAATAGAATCAGGATTTTTAACGCTTTTGTTTGTGCGGAGCGGGATCTCTATAATTGCTGCCATAATTCAAACAAAATATGCTCCAAATGAGTTATTAAATTCATCATAATAGACACAAAATAATAAGCTTTTCCTTAGATCTAGATACCTTTTCCAGTATAATCAAATAAAGTAACAAATTAAATTGCACTGCCATCTTGCTGCTCACACAAGCCTCATATTATGTTGACATTAATGGTGTCATGATTAACTGTATTTCGGAGAAAAGGCGATTACAAAACTTGTCAATAGTCATACCTCATGTGATTTATATTAATTGATTTTGAAAACTAAGTTGTTTTCGAAACCACTTTACCTACTTTTCTTAACGTAAACAACCCCGCATTTTTCAGCAGCATCCATTATCTTTCTAAAAGATCTTTTGTATACGAAATACGAATAGTTATAATTAGCTTGAAACGTAGACTTGACTTGCATAAAAACGTTTGTTACACCTACAACTCTGCTGTAAAAATACAGCACGCTTTTACTACATTATGCCAATCTTTCGCCTTTTCCGATTCGATTCCATTCATTAGAATAGCAAGTAAGAGCTCGTTTCAAATTTCATATTGTGCAATTTTCTAGGAAAGTATCTAAGCCTTTTTACTCCCACGTATTTATCTACAACCAAACGCGTAATATTTGACTAATAATTATATTTAATATGTCTATTTTTCTAAATATCAAGTAACCTGTCTGCTATCGTTGCTCTGCATTCTTGGAACACCTGGTTAATTTCGTAGGGAATTCCATAAAGTAATCGACTTAACTATTTCCTATCTCCTTTCATAGAAAAAGCCCATAGTTCTCAATTCAAGAATAGTTGAAACGATCCCACTATGCTCTACTCAACTTGTTTAATTTCGGGAGTTTATTTTTCAGTTAGGTTTATTCCAAAATGGAATTTTGTTTCATTTCTAGAGTACCCATATAGTTTAACATGGTGTAAAGGATCTTCCACATACGATTTTAAAATGTCAACTAGATTTTTAAAAGTTCACTGGTTACTACATGAAACTATTATTTTAGTCGTCGTGATTTTTAGTATTTTAAAGCTACTAGACAAAAGTGAAACCGTAACTACCTTATTTATGGCATCATCTACTGCCATCTTGGGCATACTCTTTTGTCTTACAATTATATTTCAGAAACACTCGGGGGAAGATTTTATAGTACTTTTAAATCTTTTTAGCGTATTTGAAAACAGGAATGTTTTAAATAGAAATTTTATCAATACACAGTTGTTTTGGAAACGTAATTCAAAAAGGAAAACGGTTTCTATTATCATTCACTATTTCACAATTGCAACTTTTGTTGCATCTGTCTTTTTTACTTTTACTATTTTCGTGTTTCCTAATGCCCCATGGAATTTCTTGCCACAGCCATTTCAAAATGTTACCAAATATTCAGATTCATGGGATTTGGTGTGCCAAATTTTTCAAAGATTATTAGTTTGTTTATACAATTACATCACATTTAGAGCAATTTCTAATTTTGCTGCAGTAGTGGTCATTATGCATATTATTGTACCTATATTTTGTCTCAATGCTTGTTTTCAGAATCTTCAAAGGTAAGTTGTTTGTAACTAAACAGTTAATTTTTCTGAAAAAGGTAATACCAAATAATAACTATGAGTATTTTATTTGGCTCTAGAGATCTTCAAGAACCTGGAAATGAAGATTCTCTCATCGTTATTAAGTCATCTGCTCTAAAGTATCGTCAAATTCAGTTTCTGTCAACTCGATATAATGACCTGCATAAAACGACGTTGTTTCCGTTAGTGCTCATTGCTGTAATTGTTACGTTTTGTACAGCATTTTTTATAATCACTTCATACTATCAACATCTGGACATTGCTAGCTTGGCAATATTTGTTGATGTGCTTTTTGTATCGACCTTGTTCATTTTAGTTGGATTCAATTTGCCATCAGTAGTTCCACATAGATCACAAGCGACACAAAGGACATTGAAGATTAGTCTTGCAAAATCTCATGAAAAACTGGAAAGTAGACATGGAGTCTGTCAAACAATGGATTTCAAAATTGCAGATAAAATGTGTAAATCTTTGAGCCCTGTGAAAATTGAGTTCTTCTTTTCAAATTACTTTGACAGGCTAACGCCTTTAGTTTACTTTATATTTGCTGTAAAAGTGTCGACAAAGTTTGTTTTAATATCTTAACGACCACGCTTTGTAAACACAGTACAAGTAGTTATGTAACATTTAATAACTTAAAATACCATTGTAAGCTTCTGTAGACATTTATAGTACTTGCACCGTGCTCATTATTTCTAGAATATACTTGCAATTTTGCAAAAAAAGATTACAATTCATCCAATTTCTAATCATCAATATTAAATCCGTAATACAAAATCCTTGATAGTATTTTATTACACAGCTTTATTTCTTTCAATGTCCAATTATTATCTTTAGAAACCCTTATAAATGTTTGTAAATGTAAATACAGGATTATGACATTTTATGTTAGTATGAATGGCATCTTCACAACTTTTACTGTACATAATTGTCATACTTATAAAATTGAATAGTGACATAATCAATACAATAAAATATTATTATATAAATTCCCGAACAATAGCTGTTGCGTTTTATTTGGGTTGAAAAGACTGATTTGCAATCAACGTATAGGTTATTAGTAAGCCAATCATCTGTTAAAAAATTTAGAAATTATTATATTATTAGTGAAGTACCTTCTATCTTTGATGAGTAACTATTTTAATTCTTACCGATCCTATGAATGAGTACGTGACTACAAAAAATCTATTTGAAATACCGACATTTTTCCTTTGGAACTCATTCCCTACTCCCAGTACCATAATTTGATCTTTTACAGTCAGACTCAGGTTGTCCTGTTGCTTTTCAATCCATTTATCTACCACACTATGAATCTAAGTTTGTATCAAAAAACATTTTTATAATGCTTAATAATAAAACTGGAGTCGTCAATTATAAATCCTGAAAAAAACCTGTAGCCTGAAATGCTTTCCATGCATCACAAACGCCAACTTCAGCAATTATAGCATACTGTAAAATCTCATATAAACGCCGGGGCGTCTATTTACATCGGCGATTTTTTAGTCCGTAGACGCCGGGGCGTTTATTAGGGGGAGGCGCGTAATGGAGGGAGGCGACTAAATTACTCCGCTTACTTTTTGTTCCTAAGTTTTATGGGATATCTTCATCGCAATGCATGCATATATGATCAAATCCAAGGTTAATAGGCATAAATACACACTTCCTGCTTTAAAAAACATCCAAGGCAAAGGAGACCAAATATCGTGTTGTCGGTTCCTTAACATGAGTAGATATGCACTGTTGTACATACGGTAATTTAATAAAGGGAAACAGAGGAGGCGTCTATTAGGAGGGGAGGCGTTTATAGTATTCCGCCGACTTTTTCGTTGGTAGACGCCTGGGCGTCTATTAGAGGGGGCGCGTATGAGTAGGAGGGCGTTTACTTGAGATTTTACGGTAATTAAATTCTTACCAAGTCTACAACAGCAATAATCAATGTAGGAATCCTCCACTTTAGTCTTGCCATTTTAAAATGTGGATAAATTTGTAGTGACAAATTTGCACTTAAACAAAAACTTTGATTCTTATGGAGAGAAAATCAAACTGAAGATGAATTCTATTAGAAATTTGGAACACATTTGCCACTGTTGTGTCTTCTTCCATTCATTACCAATTATAAGTATGATACTGGATAATTTTACAGAAATTATTGCTATATTTTTATCGCTATTGAGCTTCACAAACATGATATGTAACAGTATAAGGCTTCACGCGACAGTCAGTAATGCTGACAAAACAATATGACGTAGCAGAGAATGTATCATCATGGGCAGTCTATTTTCATTGAATCGAGTAGAAAGTTAAAAATGCTAAGATACTGATTGAACTCTAACCTATCGTCTTGATAGCAGTTTCATCATTATCACTATTATTAATACAAGACATTGATACTGGCACTGAGCGAGCTTTATATATCCAGCTGAGAATTTCGTGTTAGGATAAAAATGAAAGAGAAATTGACCAAGTTCTTAAATAACAACTTTAACAACATTTATCTGTACTGGAAAATGATAATGATAGATAGGATTGAGCAAGCCTAATGAGATACCGATGCATTTTGTGACAAACTTTATAAATAAATAAATTACGTATATGGATTTTATGCTAACCTGCCTATAGC
>JAQIXX010003124.1:0-21101 GCA_034700605.1 Willowsia nigromaculata
AATTTTGAAAGTTTTAAGGAAATTTTAATGAAATTTTGGAAGTTTTAAGGAAATTTTGATGGAATTTTGAAAGTTTTTAGGAAATTTTGATGGAATTTTGAAAGTTTTAAAGAAATTTTGAAGGAATTTAGGAAGTTTAATTGAAATTTTGAAGAAATTTTTGATGTTTTAAGGAAGTTTTAATGAAATTTTGAATGAATTTTTGAATATAATTGAAGAAAATTCGTGGAAAGACAGTAAATAATGAAGGCTGCAACTACGCTTGTACAAAAATCGCATTTTTTGCTATTTTAGCCGCTTAAAGCTGATATAGATTGAGGCACTATGAAAATTTGGCCATTTGTGACTGAAATGAGCAAACAAAGCCAATATTTGATGAATTTGTATAGGAAGTTTAGATCAAATTTGAATTATCGAACCAAATTTGACACATTTTGCACAAAACTTTTGAAAAATAGCTTGGTAAATTGTTTTAGGGTAAGAAAAAATTTTTCTTTCCAAACTCCAGGGGGGGGCCATGGCCCCTTTGGCCCCCCCCTCCCTGCGCTAGTGCTGTAAAAGACAACATAACGACTTGAGCGTCTCGTTTCAAGTAGCTCCGCCTACAACTCAAACTCCTAATTTAGATTCTATATTCTACAGAAAAGCTGTGAACCAAACCAGAAGGTAGGCCCACAATGTATAAAGGATGCTGCTGCTGTTTTACTCTTCTGTCTTTTCTGCATTATTTCTGCTTATGCTTATGACATGCATCGCGCGACAAATATGATACATCGAGGGCCATCTAGCAGTAAAATTGCTGTACTCGGCCGTCAACAAGCCTACGTGCACTCCTTTGTTACCTTGAAGCTCGAGCTCAAGGCTTGAGCCAGCTAGGGCCTTGAGCTCAACTAACTTAACTGGTAGAGCTAAGTAAACCGCATCAATTGGTAATAGTTTTTAGGGGAGAAAATTAGTGTTTTTAGATGGCATAAAAGTGATTTAGATCCATAATAATCGACAATTATAAATTGTTAGGCCGTCGTCGCTAAAAACGAATCCTGTCTCTCGATGCAAAATGTTGAGGTGAAATAACTTTATCTACATTTAATTGCATATGAATTTCATGATTAATTGCTAGGAATGTCCAGTGCTAGTGTGGGAGATGTTAACGTTGAGCAATAAGAACAAATTACACTGTGATTTCGATTTTTTTCGAAAACAATTATTCGATAATTATTATTACATGTTTCTTAATTATAACAATTATTATATCAATAGTGCAATACAAACCTAACAAAAAGTATTACTTGTGGCGGCGTCGTGCAGCGTAGATGTCGATTTAAAGTCGCATTTTGCATTGGCGTGACGTGTACGAAGTTACATATATCCTTCATCAATAATAATCTCATCAGAAGCCAAAAAAGCTTCTTAGGCAAATTCACAGAGAAAGTCAATAACAATGTGGAATTCAGTTGCATATTATAACAAATAATGAACAAACATAATAATAATAATTAATTGTCACAGGTATTTTCATGTGGAAGATGTACTCTTTTCGTTTCCATTAACATACAAGAAACAAGGTCTTCTTCTAAGTGTTTTAACTTTTAAAAGTGAATTACAGAGCCACACGTACAAATATCAACTGGCAAATACAAAAAACGTAGAAAATCACATTAGCCTTAATTTTTTTTTACAATATTTGAATAATATGTAGTTAATAAAAATAACAAATATATCCAGAATTTACGACTACAACATGAATTAATATTCGAACATTTTCACTCAAATACATCAAATTAGAAAAAATAGCTATTGATCAGTCATTGAAATTGAAATGCTTTACTTGCACTGTGTTTTACAGTAAAGATACCAGATTTAAAGATAGATTATTTGTCTTCACTCGTGACTTGCTGCTACAAAAGCGACAAGCGCAATTTTTCCAGTAGTAATAAATAAATAGCATGCGCCATTCATATTCATAATAATCAAACAATCATCATACTGTTCAACTTTTCTCTCAAAATCAATTTCTAACTGTTGTAATTTTAACACTATAATTAATTCACAGCATTGGAAGAAGTTGAAGCGTTTCAAAAAATCGTTAATAAAAGCGCTATATTTTTGTTATATCTGGACAAACAAAACAATTTAGTAATTGACTATTATGTTTTAGACTTCGAATTTGACAAAAATGAATTACTTACAAAAACTTTCAAACAAATTCATTCAATTGTACATTCTTTCTCAATGTTATCGTCAAAAAACTTTCTTCTAAACTGAGAATTTACTGGACAAACATGAAGAACTATCTCCAAAACTGATGTCACTGTAATGGAATCCGGCTCCAGAATGTATTAAAAATACGCTGTGAAATAAATAGCTACCAACGCGAACATAACATATTTCGTTTATGGAAGACTTTGTTAAAGACACTTATTAATTTCTTTTCTAAATTAGAAGACTCAATTTTTCTGCGACTATAAAAAGATTACCTGCACAATTAATATTATTATCATTGGATGAAACTTTTTCAGCTGTGGAGGACATAACTGCAAAATCATAACATTATCATTTTGATCCTGGCATAACACAATATACATAACAACTTAGAGACTGACATCTTTCCAGACAATAGTAATGAGTTTCAATTTAATTTCAGAAATAGACGCTCCTACATAACATTTCCTTTAATTCATTGTTCAAACCATAATTTACAAACTACTTAGAGATATATCCTACTTATTCCGTTTTCCTTTCCGACGTTTACCCGCGGCTTGACCATTAGAACTACTAGCAGCGTTATTCACACCACTTCCAGCACAACAGCCAGCTTTGCCAGGAACCCCAGTTGTTTTCCCGAAAGAAGACCCAGGAGGAGATTTATATAAGTTGTTAATTAACGAATCCCATTCATCGGCTTCAGATCCTGCTCCCTCTTCAAAGGCAGCTCCAGTTCCGTGACAATGCTGGTTGTGACTCTGGTGATTGTTTCCACCAGCCACAAGGCGATACATCACGCAATGTGCATCAGCCTTTATGTGCTTCAGATTCGTCTTCTGACATCTCGCCCACTCATTGATCTCCCAAATGTGAGCATCCATGCAAGCAAAATAATTCCACGTTATACCAAACCATCCTCCTCGTTCTGCCCACAGTTCTCCCTGAAACCATTGTTATTTTAATTTAATACATTTCATTGAAATTATGATACAAGTGATTGATAAGTAATAATTTATCGCATACCTCTCTGGCGCCATGATGAATCCTACACTGCGAACAATAACGTGCTGCAAAGAGGGGACGGTCCGTAATGCTTTTCTTGTGGCGTGAATTACATTTCGTGCACCTACAATAGCCAAATTAAGAGTTTACATGAATATTTCACATTTTCCCAATGGTAGACCTACTTAAAGCTAGAAATTACACCCTTTGTGGCATACGTCAAAGAAATATGAAAAAGATATTGCACTGTATAAGGCAAATCTGTACAAATCGTACCGAATTGTTGAAGACGCTGCTTCCATCTTTTTCCGCAGTTGTTCCAGTAAATTACCAATCTCACCACAGAATTTCTCTTTTGCTTGTGCTTCCATTAGTTTTTGATGATATTCGGTTCTTTTTATTGGATCGCCTACCATCTCAAAGGCCCTGGCAAGAATTTTGAATGCTTCTTCAGCACCGACAATTAAATTCTTATCGGGATGAACCAGAACTGCTTGTCGCTTGTAATATCTTCGTATCGTCTCGTCACTACTATCACTTCTGACGCCCAATATACTGCATAACAAATAAAAGATAATTGTATTTAAGACATTGTACGAGTAACACGATAGAGACAAAAGGATTTATTTAAAGATAAAAGGTACATTATGCATACCTATACGGGTCTTGGCCTTTAACACTCAAAAGTCTTTTGAGAGCTTCATCCCCATTGGCAGGCAACGTGATATTCCGATCTGGTCCTAACAGAGATAATATATTTTCATCCTCACGAGGACTTCCCCTACTACCTCCGTCCTCAGTTGGTTTGCTGTTCTGTCCACCCCTAAATATCAGCGCTGAGATTTTACTCTTCCATTTACTCCAGCACTCAAACACAGACTGCTTGATATCTTGACGCCAACGAGTAATTTTTTCTGTAAAATTGGGCACGGCTTTGGTCTTTGTCCACGTATAAAACTCTAACATCCTGTAAATTCAAACATGGAATGCATTTAATTCATACTTTAGCCCAACGTCTTCCACTAAGGAATATATTTCAATTTCATAGAGTTAGCTAAAAAAAAAGCTTGACTTGACATTCACATACAATGAGACTCCCAGCGATGCTGACAGAGATGCTACATCAGTTACAAGACTCCAAAGCCAAGCTAACGCTGAGATCATGTGATTAAGCCAAATGTACACGAGGGTTTCCAAACGTCTTGATACACAGTTGCGCCAATTGCGATCTAATAAACAAAGAAAATTAAACATAAGTTCTAATAAGAAAACTTGTTCACGCTTTCAGATTTGAATCCTAATAAGAGTTGATGAAAAATGGGTTATATGAGTTACCTTCTTTCCTACTTCTAGATTTCTCCTTCTCCCTTTGCTTTCTAGCGTGAGGAAGAGATGAACTGTTGCTCGAGGTCCCAAATCCCAATGTACTTGATTTTCGTTCTGTCACTACATCATCTCCGCAATTGTTTTTCTTTGCATCTATTTCTTCATCCTCATTTTCCAAAGATGTTAGGCTGGCAGTCAAAATATCTGAACCACAACTGCCATTGCTTGTTCTCTTCAATGAGTTTTTATTTCCGACGCTGCTGAGGTTATTATTTCGCCCTCTTGATGTGTACGTTTTCCACCCCCACTCACTTTCCTCATTCCCATTTGGTTCATTTAACTCGCTAGTTTTATCGCTGTGGATCTTTCCATTTTTCAAAGATTTGCCTGGCTTACTACTGCCAGAAGCACTATTCTGTGACGACAAAACCTTCCTTTCCACATTTGTCGGCTGCTGTTGGTATTTTCCTTTGAATGTCTGGTTTTGGATATTGTGGGAAGGGCTGCTGGAGGGTGATGCCTTCGAGAGGATCGACTGCTTTGGATGAAAATTTCCTACAGGTGATGAAACATTTTCTTTTCCTTTCAGGAGCATTCCTGGCACAAAAGTCCTGGGTTTTGTCACAGGACTTGAAGATGCAGAAGGGCAAGAAGATGCGGGAGAAGACGCTGTAGCTCCGATCAAATAATCAACAGACTTTCTATGCGCCAGATTAGGAACGCTATCACTATTTGCGGAAAATGCACTTTGCACAGGTGAAGATGACGTTGATGAAGCCTTGCGGGTGGATGACACATTCGATTGACTCTTTACACCACCTGCCTTAGTAAGAACTTCCAGGTAAGATGGTTTCTAGAATAATAAAATATTTCATGAGTAAACTTTGATTTTTTGGACCGGAAAATTCAAATTAAACAAACACTTACCCCTGGAGTCTGAGGTCTTGATGACGTTTCACCAGCTTCTCTGGGAGATGATGCTCTTGATTCTCCAGCAAATTCTTCGGTTGTGGAAATAGAAGTAACATTTGTCACTAATTTCTCATGGCACACATCATGGAGTGCGTCGGTCACTTGTGCTATTGGCTTTCTCAAAAGATTGTTTGAGTTTGCCAATCCATTAACATTTTCGTTCATCGCGTTCATGTTTCGCTGCTCTTTACTGATTGGCGTTACCACTGTTTTAGAATTTAATGACCGTACATCAGGGTCCACAATTCCATTTTGTCTTCCGATGAGATTTAATTCGCCAAAAATATCCTTGCTTTCCTGTACAAGTCCATTTGTTTGGGTATTGGAAGGTCCAAAATGTGTGTAAGTACCGTTGCGCATAGACATTGAACCAACGAAATTTTCAATTATCGGATTCATTACTCCACCGATATTGCTATTCACCGACTGTTTTCCCTCTTTGTTTATATTGCCTAAAGGCAGTGCACCTACATTCAACATATCATCTTGAAATGTCGACGACAATTTTGATGTCATGAAATCGCTACCGCCAAACCCTACACCTCTATCATACCCTCCTTGTGAGTTGGTTGAAGTTAGCAGTAAGTTTAATCGTTTCTCTAAATCGCTTGAATCACCGGATTGATTATATGCTTCACGCTGGGAAGCACTTAATGGTCCACGCGTTTGCTGTTGATTTGGGTGCATGGAGCAAATTGCATGTGAAGGAGATTGGGTTCCATAATAGTTGTATCCAGGAGGAGATGACGTAGCCTGCGTTTGTATCATATTATTATGTGAAGGATATCCGTTCATTTCATAATGTCCACTAACCCCACCGACAGGGGGGTAATGAGGAGCCATGTGCGGTTGGTTGCTAGAAAGTCCTGACATTCCAAGGGGATAATTCATACTTTGATATCCAGAAGTAGGACAGGGTGGAAAGGGATACATGGCTCCCAAACTTGGATGAGGTAGTCCCGGTGGTGGAGGAAGAGAATAAGACGCTTGAGGGGGTAATAGTTGTGAGAAAGGCGCCGGCGAGTTTGGAGGTGGTGGTCCTATATTGTTACCAGTCAGCAAATAGGCTGCATTGTTATTACGATATGTTGATAAATTAGGGGAAGCACCTCCTCTCGAGGAGGATCCAGAACTGGAGTCAGAGGGAATACGAAGTCGTTCCTTATCCATAATGATGACATTCCAGGAATGAAATTCGATTTACTTGATAACCAATTTTTCCAATATAAGCTGCAAGCACCAATAATTCATATTTTGTCGTTAGTTTAAAGTGTGTTATGAATTATTTTTCCTAATGTGTTATACTGATGATAATTGTTGAAACTTACTATTATTTCAGGAATAGTTCTACTTGTACTTGTTTGTTCCTAGATGACATCAACGCACGCGAATCAAAAATATTTGGCTTTGCACGCCTGCTTTCTGATTTACCCTCAGAGCTAATGAAAGATGTGGTGTGTATGTACCTGTAAAAAAATATTCGTCATTATCAGTCACAAAATTCAAAACAAACCAAATTGTACGAATAACTAACAAGATTTAATTTCGATCCCAATGCATGCCAGCAAGCAATATATTAACATGATAAACCAAACACGCAAGTTGTCATTGATGGTACTTGTGCCTAGTTTCCACACGCAGGTAAATGCCTTTAAGAAAATGAAGCAGATTAATTACCTACATCAACTAACAAAATCTTAACCTGACAGACACTCCAATTACAAGTACAGGATATACATGACATTTATCAAAAACAATATGGTCCATCTCAATCTCATACTCTGATAGATTGTATGTAGTATTAACGTGATAGCTTTCCTTGACTCTTGACTACATAACGCTGATTTTTTATTCAAGCAAAATGACCTAATTCTGAGCAAAGTAACTTATTTCCTCATACTTTTTTTCTTGTGATAACTTAAATAACGCGCAAAACTGCCATGACATGAAACTCGACAATGTACTACTCAAATGAACACATATTGAACACACTAACTGCTTATAAATTAAATGATGTATTTAGCCAACATGCTTATCCACTGTCAACTAACAGAAAATGACTCTCCGATATTCGTAGTCACAATGTTCGGTAACTACTATTTAGCAAAAATTTTTATTTCAGGCTGCATGTGTAGTGTAACTTATCTAAAATGCATTTAGCTATACAATAAAGACTTCCACTTCATAATTAGTATTCATATCTCATATCTCCTTTCCTTCTATAATATATCAAAAAGCGTAAACCATCCTTATAATGCTACGCTGTATTAGATAATAGCAGTTAAGACTTGTTGAGTATTTCATGTCATACAAAACTTATACGTGGACATTATATTTTGTGTCACAGAGTCATCGTCATATCGTCATATTGAATAGGTATATACAATTACGTTCACCTTGCACTTTGCAGTCATTCTTAAGTTAATCCATTTACGAGTTTACTATCACTCTAAACTCATTACTTTTACTCTTTTATCCTTATACACATTAACATTCAAATTATCACTAATGCAGATATTTTTCCATTAATAAAAGTCGCTTACTTATATGAATACATGATAGCCAAAACCCTATAACAATCATGCCGAGTCACGAAGATTTGAATTTGATGCATTAAACTTTTAAAAAGCAATCGTCATCAATTATCGATAATTATGATTACTTTAGTTTTAACTGATTTGCTGCATGCGCAAAAACGTTGTTTTAAAGGCATGGGATTGAATTACGAGTAGTAATTTACGACTCTAACTATGAACTAATGATTATTTTTGCAATCGGAGATGAAAGTGCAAGCGAACTATCTGGTGCATGCTGCTCTCTGCTTCATAATTGGTCGCATACATTAAAATGTATTAGTATATTATTAAGTCAATTGCAATTGCATCTTGCATCGTCGAGTTCGTTTAAACTCTATTTATATCTATTTTATGTACTGCTGGTGACACAGGATCAACTATGTACTTAAATGGCATATTAATTAACTATGATCGTCAACATTAACATTGCTGACTAAACAAGCTGAAATTGTATTAATTTTATATCCAATCCAATAATCTAATATAACTATTACCTGCGGTCTGCGTCTTTCACTGGTCTACTGACTGGACATTTAACATAATTCACTATTCTCATTCTATTCTGGAAATTCACAATCAATCACAAGCGTCACGGCATCGTACAACTGAAGAAGCGTGAGACTTTTAACCTTTCTAGTTTCTACCATTGACATTTTTTATCCCTTTTAATTTCATATTGTATGTATGCGGGACGGAAAAACTAGATAGTTTTAGTCCGATCAAGTTAATCACTTTAAACTACTACTTTGTTGTAATAATCATTGTTTGTTGTCAGCAGAGTGACGACACATTATGTAACAATAATGCAAAACGTATGCAATGATTGACGTGACGTATTTACACTTGTTCTTGATTGACGATATGATTTAACCGAACCAACCACATGTGATGTCCGCGCTGTATTTACACAACGAATGTTACATTGTACAGCTCAAGAACAATATATGCCAATCAAAGGTTCAGTGGAGGAATGGAAAGTGACAATAATAGTTACGTAATCGTTGTTCTCTCCTCTTCTTTCAAATTGACCAAATCACAATCACACAACACAATACATTTCGATCAGGTGTAGATGTTCAATGTCAGGCCAATCAATGAAATGCTAGATCAGTGATTCACATTTCCTTTACCTCCTTCTCCTGCGTTGTCTATATTAACTTTTTCTACCAGCTGTGTACATTGTGTAATGTGGAGTATGCCTACTTTGCCTACCAATTAACTAAATAGGATAAATAGAGTGGGATTATGAATCAGGGTTGTAATTGTAAACAGTATGTGAAGCTGACTTTTATGCGGCTACGAAGAAATTCCTACAAAAATTGACGAGAAACGCATCAGAGAGACATAAAACCACAGACCATCGACCACAACAAATATTACTTATCTATTCTGTTTCGTTTAATTAAACCCCAACACATCCATATATCATGTTAACTAAAGAAAAACTTAAGACGAAATCCATATTTTTTCAAGAACATAATGCAGATTTTTAAAATTAATTAAGAGCACCCGTTGGATGCTGGAATAATTATTTGATCTCACATCTCACCTTCTCGTTTGTTGGGCTAAATGTAGAGCTCGTTGCTCTTGTCCTTGTTGCTGGAGTAAGTGGCAATTGGACACACACTGGTAAAAAAGTGATCCCAACTAAAACTGGAAAACTGGATCACTACACTACCAACTACTTCAACAACTACCACATCACTTGCCAATATTCTCGTCGAGAACCCTTTTGGCGTTGAACTATAACTCGTCCACAAGCCACAACACAGCTTTTTTAATCTCCAATCAAGCAAATAAATCTAGAGCTATAGCCCACTTGACTTGTGGTAGTACACGTTACAAAAATTAATGATCTTCTTCAAATAGAAAAAAATATTAATGGCAAGAAAAGTGAGTGTTCCATTAGGTGTACTACAACTTTTGCCAGCTATTATTATTGTTATTTTTATAGAATACAAAATACTACCAGTGTTCACAATGTTGAATGTTATAAATATTTTTTAGAGCTACATTTTGCTCCTATACTTTTCCTGTGCCTCATATTATCATTGTGTGGCAGAAGCAGCGAAAAAAATGATGATGTCCATGTCCCCCATTCCTATGCGATTATGTGATGTCCATAGTCCATATTATTCACTGCATGTTCTTATATCGCTGTGCGCTGCTTGATTATGCCATTTAGTCGACGAAGTGGTAGTGCCCTGTGCGCTGCTGCTCTGGCTGATGCATCTGCGTTTACATGACTGATTTTTGCTTTATTTACATATGTACATAAATATATCATGAGAGTAGAAAAAAGTATATTCAGCAAAATTTAATCTCACACTATTTCTTTGTATCAACTATAAAATTCATATATTATTATCCATAAAAAGTTTATAACATGAGTCCATACAAGTACTACACAACTACACTACCAAACGCTTGTGAATGTACTTATTTTTTTATGTTATAAGTTATTATGATGTGATACATATTATGCATATATTTATGTATCATTTTTATCGTAAGATTATGATTATCCAACATAACATCAACATCCTCTCTGTACTTGTCTTCTTTAGGTGGATTAAAACTTGTTTATGTGGCTGTATGCATTATAACACAGCATACACGGTATTCGGTATGGACCAAAGTCTTTTTACATAGAAGCGCATTGGCAGCGTTTGTGAGTATCTCTCATACTCTCATGTGTGAGCAGCCAGACTTCACAGGGACGTTACCCCCAAAGATACTTCGTGAAAACTACAGGATAAAAAATTATGAATCTCTGGCATTGGATTGCATTTGCACTCCGTAGTCTGTATTTTTCGGCGTGTGGTGGAGACAGACGATTTTGTTGATCCGATCAAGATTAAGTCTTTGATTCCATCCGAGGAGAATATTTTCATGAAAAGTACTTACAAAAAGTTTAAAATTTCCAATGTATGAATACATATAAGTTATTGTTAGCAAATTATTTTTTAAGGAGGATTAATAGATGTTTTGTCACACATAATGGAATCAGCTCAAAGCTCTAAAGTTTCACTCGGAAATCATAAAATAGATTCTATAATATAGTCTTTGCATGTATGCAATGGAGTACTTAGGATTTGAAAAATAAGTTTTTTTATTGATGTGATGTGGAGGTTGAATCTGGATGATACATTGCTTTGTATAATTTGAAAATTGAAAATAATGATTATCTTTTTTTTATCACTAATACCAAGCAGATAAGTTTATCCTATGGATGTAAAAGTGGACTCCAGTCTGCAAATGTTAAATAATGTGTAATATTGGTATGTAATTTGTATTTTGGATAATGGCGCTAGTAGTATTATTAACTTTTTAATAAGTTGCTGGCTACGAAACGTGCTTTGATGTTTTGTGATGAAACACGTTTTAAATGCTTGCACATTTAGGCTTGCATTTTGCGCTGCTGCATTGTATTCTTTAAGGAGCATAACGCTATGTACATATATGGAACCATTCATCACTTCGTCTTTGTTTAGTTTTATTCAAGTATGAATACATCAAATGCATGCCTCTCCGTCTCATCAATCATTTCCGTTTTAACAATAACTGACATGTGTGGAGTGGAGTTAGTACTCCTAGCAGAACGCAGCGTCATAAGCGCATGAAACCTATAGGACGTTTTTTTAAATAGAAGAACTGAATGTGTGACTTTGGAAAAGTGAAGGATCAGACAGATCCCCACAGGACTGAAAAGTTGTAGGGAGTAGGGATAGGTATGGATGTTCATATTGTTTGCATTTCATGAATGTTTTGTGAATGCAAGGAACTGTCTTGAATCGCTAATTGCTCATGCACCTGCAATATATACCATGCATTCTACTCTCACCACACCAATACGCTCTTCATATATATGCCGTCAGAGAGAATGAATTGCATGAACATATGGTTTACTTTCTCCGTTGCCGACTACTGTCACTTGGACCACTGAGACAGAATCAGAACAGGAATATGAAATAATAATTCCGATCTTTCAATTTCACCGTGAAGCTCAACTGTTAAACTGGACTAGACATCAAATAAAGAGTCGTTTATTACCTCACGAAGGGTCAGTAAGGGACAACAACTGCTAAAATGACACAGGTAAAGTACTCCCAACTGACAAAGAGAAAAGAAACACTAGTTTTCATCTTTATTCTTGGTGACATGATTTTACGTGACAAGGTGACACGTATGCATTGCAAAGTTGAACTTTTCATTTGCTAATCTTCACCCTTCTGTACTACTTGGTTTCAGACGGAGATTCACAATATCCCGATCGATATTCATGTGAACAGACTTGTGGAATGGTTGATAAGTAGACATCATTGCACGAAGGAATGGCCCGAAAAGATTGCGATAGTCCGTCAGAAAATTAATACGGCAATTCAAGATATGCCTGAGCATGCTACGATAGCCAAAATCTTGCGGGATGCCTCTCGTAAGTTTATAATAAAAGGAGATGAATGCTTTTTACGCAAAATAGCGACAAAGTAATAATTAATAAGTCATTAAAAACATTGTGATATTGTTCTAGCTATCAACTACTTTCACTGTGTGAAAATAGTGGAAGTGCTGAAAGAAACGGAAGCTGACTCCAAAAATTTCCTTGGAATGTATGGTTCTCAGCGGATGAAAGATTGGCAGGAAATCTTGCGATCCTATCAAAAAGACTGCTTGTATCTAGCAGAGTGTGGTGCTATTTTGGCGAGAAATGTGATATATGAAATACCTGCAATGAAACGCGCTATAACAAAAGCTGAGCAGACTCAACAAGAATGTCAAAAGAAGGAAGCGTCATCAAAAAAGCAAGCGCAGGAATATAGAGATAAATTTGTGCACAATTGTAATCAACTCGGGATTCGACTGGAGAACTATGATCCCAAGAATCCCAATGACAAACCTCCAAGTGCAGCTGCCATTGGGAATCAGTTGGTCTCTTTGATGAGTAAGGAGTTGCCAGAAATATTCCAAAGGATTGCGGAAAAATCTAAAGATATCGGTCCTGCTATAGCATTCTACAGACAGTTCCTTAAATCAACTATTGGGCTTAAAGAGGAGGAAAATACTTGCTTGTCGCTGCTCCTACTTGTGATTGGTAAAATTAAATAAGACCAGTAAAATAATGGAGTAAGTAAAGTCATTATTGCTTGATATACTTTTATTGAAAATTTAGAGAAGGGAAATGTCACTACTTATGAATGGAAGTATGGCGAGCCGCCATTACGAGTCGAGCCACCAGTTGTAACCTATCATTTTGACGATGACGGGGTAGATAATTCGGACGAAGGAGCGTTGGACCTAGATTTGGACGTTGGGGCAATCGATTTTGGGGATTTGGCAAGTGGTGATGATGTCCAGTTAGAAACAGGTAGCTTATCCAACAAAATTTATAATGTATGCAACTTGCAACAAATGTCATAATGATGATGATGAATTTTCCCGGACCTTTCAAATGTTTTTTAAAACTTTTGTGTAGGGGAAATTGACTGGGGTGGAGTGGAGGTTGCTGAAAACAATGATGGTGACGCCATCGACTTCTCCCTAGACAATGTGGAATTGGAAACAACGGGGATCACTCTGGAGGAAGATGGTGTTGAGGGCGGTGTTGCCAAAAATGAGGAGGCATTGAGTGTACTGGAAAATTCTGAAACAAGAAACTTTTTCATTGATGAACTTTTGGAGGTCAGTATTTGAAGTATTGTCTGAAGCTCACAGGCTGTTAATGGTTGTTAATATGTCATCATTTATAATACTTTGTACATTTTTTATACAGCTGGAGGGATTTCTAACCCAAAGGATAGATGAGAAGAGAAACGAAAAAGCAGCCGATATGATGCTTTCATCTCATGGGGATACCTTGAGTAACGAGACCCTTGAGCAATATGTTCGCCAAACCAATCAGATATTAGCTATGTTTAATGAAAACAAAACGAAGCAACTCTTGTTAGTGCGGGAATCAAAAAGGTATTCATTAACAATATTAGTAGAGCATCTTTAGTGGTATATATGGATGAATCAAAATGGATGAGTTGTGGCTATGCAATTATGCTATGCAAATGCAATTTTGTGTTTGAAAAATCATAAAGCTTGTACTTCATCGTTTCAGATACACTACACGAATCGCGGATGGTCTTTTGCAAAACATAAAACTTGCCAAGAAATTGGATTATGCTTCAGAGGGAGCTGTCCGCAAGTACAGCCAGCTTCAAGTTGAGATTGAAAATGTGAGACCAAAAGTTCAGCTTTTGACAAAGCAATGCCGTGAGCTGCAAACTGAGTTAGCAAAGGACATATCTACAAAATATAACAATAGAACTGTCTACATTACAGGTGGTTTGTGATTTGTGAATAACAGTAATTATTACAATGCATCATCGTACACAGAATGTATTTGTTTATTCATGTAATTAGAGAAAAACGTTCATTCATTAACAATACGAATATTTGATTACGATAAGTAATAAACTATTAGCTATAATTACGAAAAACAGATGTATGTTTAAAAACGAAACCATATTTTGTACACACAACATTATTAAATAAATCGTCCATAATGATGTTCGATTTTTTATAATATTTATCAAAGACTTTGTTACATATTACACTCAATGCTAACGTCTACACAGCGTTACATATTTACTTTAAACAGATCATTGTTTTTGCTGTCAATTAATAACAATATCAATTTAAACTATGAAAAAAACAAAGAGTTCGTATGCAGTTTTCGTAGATGAATAAGTACACGTAAGGTAAAGTACAAAGTTTGGTAGACTGACGGAATATTTTGCAGTCTCTAGCATCTGCCACGTCTGTTCCAAAACTTCATTTTTAAATATTTGGATAATACATCATATATATGAGAGCACAGCATGTCGTTTACTCAGGTACTATATTTATGTGCTAACATCCTCCATTCACGTCGCCCACACTTTCAACATAACTACCTATTCCGAAATTACCCATACTGTCTATAATTTTCATTTCTACGTACCTTCGTAAACTACTTAATTTACAAATCCCTTCGGACTATACACCTCTGTTGTTTCACTTCAGCATTTCGATAATCTAAATCATCGCTGCTTACACTTAAATCGCTTCCATTGTTTAACACAAATCCTGTTACTGTCAACATAAATTAACTGAAAAGACATCTTGTTTGCAGGAAACACGATGAAAGCGTCTTTGTTTTTTGTTGCATTATATGTAGGTATATAATAATCGAGTCGAACCGGTCGACGGTGAATGCTCTAGTTCAGCTCAAAAAGTCAGTCAATAAAATTATGCATGCTGCTTGTGTTTGAAGTTTTAAACTGTCATCATCACATTCGGATTAAAATTTGTGTTTCAGTTCGAGCTCTCGACCTTGACGTGACGCGTCCGTTATTTCATCATACGATTAAAAGATTAGATTGTGTATAATAATATTTGTACTTTTGTACATAAAACAAATATTTGCCACGAAAGTTCTCTAAACGTAAGCAAAATGTCAAATAAATAAATAATAAATTGAAAAGTGCGTATCTACTTTGCTCACCGTACATTCGTTTTTTATTTCCTTCTTTCGTATAAATAAAAAATGACTAAAGCTTTTGTAATGAGATGATAACGAAAATTTCTAAAAGTGATAAAATGGAGTATAATAATAATTATATGTTTTAGAGCTTCTTGCATTCAGAAAGATCATTTCATCTGTATATAGAGAAATTTTATGGTCAATCATTAAAAAATGTATCAAGGTTATGCAGACAGACATGCAGACGTTAGAGATTAATGCAAATACAATTTTAAACGTAGATGCATAATTAATCAGTTACAATATGTGGTCAGTCTTCATTGGCACAGATATAATGTTTTAATGTTCAACATTCAACCTTACGCAACAAAAGAAAATCATCCAAAACTTTGTACCTACTTTCATTTATGTAATTTCATTAAAAATTTAAAAATTTAAAATTTCCATGCAAAAACATTATGCATCTTTGACACTCCAGTAGTTTCTTTAATTTTTATGTATTATTTATCATATTTTATGAGTACTAATTATTTTATGTTGTTTAACTTAAAGAACAACTATTACCTGCTTCAGACATGAAACACGATGTGTATGAATAGAACAATTTTTCTCTCGAAGAAACTTCTACTTATTTCATAAATAACGAACTCTATCATTTGTTGGCTATATCTACCTAAGATCAAAGATTTTCACATTTGGTGTGATCAATCATGATATGGTTCTCTACAATTAGAAAAAAAGCACTAAATGATTTTTTTAGCTACACAGATTTTTTAGTATCTGGTGAATTCTGTTGATCAGGACCTAGGCTTTTCCTGGTTTCCATTCATATATGTATGAAGAAAACACATTTTCTAACATAGGTAATAGGTACTTGTACATACATTCTACTAAACTACAATATTTCACTATATTTCAGGTTACTAGTTTGAAGTCCAAAACTCGGCTGACATGAAATCTACAATTTTATCATTTGCTGTAAGTAATAATCAACATAACTAACAAGCAAGCTCTTGTATAATTTGATGATAATGCTTCCCTGCATGTTATGTAAGACGTGACATCATTATAGTTATCACATTTCATAATTTACGTATTTTTTGTAAAAACTAATTCAGCTTGAGAACATGGTCTGAATTTTTTTTTATGAATGATGATGATCAATGGCATATGATTAGATAGAAAGAAAGTAGGTTTTTGTAATGATGGTATGCATTTTTTTGGCATGAAGATTGATAACTTGAATGTGCAGTGATAATTTTCATATTATGATGCCATGTACGCTTTAAAATGCACAAACTTGTACATTTTCTAGTATGAAATTCATACTATGAATGCTTATAATAAGAATTACTGCTTTGATTCCAAGCTTTGATCCACACTTCTCGCCTTTTTCGCCCGTTGTTTCTCCTGATTGAAACACATTTCCTTCTCTCTCAGAGCAGCCTCCGCGTGAAAATTACTCATCGCTTGGGTGTGCCGTTGACTAAGTGTTCCCGACGACGCGGCGGCGGCAGCAGCTGCTGCTGCAGCCGTTAAATGGCCGTGTAATGCAATTGCAGGTAGGTTATGAGTATTTGCATGATAATTCGTGAAGAATTCGTGAGAATTGGGGGATGCCTTTTCACTCCATGAGTGATAGCCTATGCTCGCCCCTGACATTGATGGAGAACCTGGAATAGATCTTTTGCGTCCTCTTGTTATATTGCTCATCATTCCACTGCTGCTTGAACTCGACCCTCCACCGCCATTGTTACTGCATCTACTTCCAGTACTCGAATGGAACTCGAGCTCTTCACTGCACCGGCTTAGGTCGGTCATGGTCGGTACTGGACTACTAGTTGATGAGGAGTCCGGGTATGCCCCATGAAACGACGATACTACATGACCTATGATAATATCCATTACAGTATAAATGATTTATAAATTGACATTTGACGTGATTATTGTTAATTCAAAACAGTTACATATAATTTAATTACCCAAGCCCCTGCTGTGATGGTGAGAATCTTTGAACTGCACAGGTCGTTGATGGCTCAACCGATTTGCAAGGAAATTGTTTGATTCCCTGTGAACTCTCCTAGTAGGTTTCAAAAGAGATGCACTCGCCGCAGATATTAGTGAGAGTGGAATGGGATGACTGCTGGGTTGACTAAAATCCATTGTCTTATCTTCACAATCTACAGTGCTAGGATCGGAATCAGGTGATACTTCCGACTTTCCCTTTTTATCTGGGCCCAACACGAAGCAAACGCTAATTGTAACTGGATACAGTGGAGGGGCGCTGCTGGCATCGAATTTATTTACGTATGAGGAGACAACAGACTTGTCGATTGTCAGTGGTATATAAAATAATCCCTTTTCATGAAGGGCAAACGCAGGAACTCCCTTCCCTTCAGGCATTGCTGATTCCCCACTAACTACAACAGGTAACTGCGTTTTATTCTGATCTGGGCTGCTTAAGCTGTGAATGGCCGAGAGAAGTTCCTCGGGCGAGGGCTTCACTTCAGCAGCATCCCGATTTTCCGAATTTTCAACTTCTGCTGCAGTAACTGCTGAGACCCCTTCAACTGCAGGACCACTAGAACTTGTTTCAGATGAGAATGCAGTCTTTTCATGTGTAGATGATGATGTGCCATTGGCTGAGATCTGTGATGCTGGCTTTTCACCAGAGGATAAATGATTGCTTCCTACTCCTCCAGATGAAGATCGTCGAGTAGGGCTTTGTGGTATGCTTTTACCTTCAAGCTCCTCTTCTCCAGATTGACCCTCATGACGGGATGATTTCAAAAGGGAATCTTCCAAGATTGAGATTCCTTCATCTCGAATTTCTTCAGTGTCACTGGAAGCTGCGTCAATATCTCTGTCACCTTCAATGCCATCATGAGAACCTTTCTGCGTGTGGTCATCTACAGTTTGACAGTCTGCTGTAAATCGCTGCTTGATGTTACTTTTAAACTTGTAACGATGCGCAGAGCTCGTTGATGAGTTGGCACTGCCATCATCTGACGATCGACCATTGGATCCATTTGCAGGAGAACCACTATTAACGGGAATACGACTAATGTTGGAAACGAAATTTTGGTTTTTTATGAATAAAGAGTTACTCTAAGATAAACTAGATAATTTTTATTGAGATAAAAAAGTGAAACATACTTTTGGTAATCATACCTGTTATTAGAGGAGGAATGACTACAGATTATCGATGGAATGGGAGGTTTCGTTGACATGCGACTGGTGTTCTTCCCGTCAGAAGAGAGTACATCAGAAGTTTCAATTGACAGGGGAGTGGATGAACAGCTATTTTCTGCCTCGTAGTCCATTACAGAAGAAGAGTGTCTACTCGTATCCATATTCAAGTGATGAGGTGGGTTTTGAACAGGAAGAACGAAAGCTTCAGTGCTTTCTCCGTCTACGTATAGTTATGCAAGAAAAATGTTGTATTACATATTCATTCATTCTCAATCTACATTCAACATTCTTATAGGCTCCGGGGTATAAAGTCTCAATATTTCAAAGTTTTACCGTTTCCTCCATTTCCATCACTTCCGGATGAGGAGCCATTTGGATGGTAGCCGGATGAAGACGATCCTGCAGAACACCCCGTCTTCTTAAAATCTTCGCCCCCGTCAGTAGCGTTTCTGCGAAAACCTGGAACTACTTTCCCCTGGTTCCCCTACAAAGTAATCATTCAAATTATGAGTTCATGTAGTACTTTTCTCAAAGAAAACCGGAAACGTTGTGATAAATCTTAGTAAACTTTGTTAATGTATTGGAGAAATTCAGAAGTTTTCGTTTGTGTTGCGCAAAAATTCTTGAAATCTGAAGTTTTCAATTTTTTATGCTTTTAAAATCGTCTCTCTCACTATATCCAAGCACTGAGGTGGATGCATAATGCACATATCATAATATTATAGTTTTTAAAAAAGTGAGCGTACCCAATGATCCCTTAGTACAGTTTCGCAATGATTGTTGAGATGTTTCACTAGTCGAACACACATAGCGTCCCCAGCATAGAGTCCTTCTTGCTCCACCAAAAAGTGCATCGCTTCGCTCAAACATTCCTGAAATCCTAAACGAAATTGCTCTTCGTGAGTGGAATGATAGCCAGAAGATGTAGAAGATGACGAGCACGATGCAGTTGGAGATCCGTTATGTACACCGCCTCCACTGAATTCACATTTATCTGAATGTCCAAAATAACCATTTTTAACATTTCATACATTTTATATCTTAAATATAATCCATTTATTCACAACAATTTGACCGTATTATGAATGGAACTCGTATACATTACTTATAAAGGATTATGTAAAACTAAATAATCTTGTACCTCCACTTGGACATGGGTGACACTGTAAATGACGTAAATGCTTAATGGCCAGCTCAACAATTTCCGTCTTCTCTATCCTTCCTCGACCTTTTCGTAACGATGATGGCGGAAGAAGTCTTGCTAAATCAGCCAGACAGTTATTCATCCGGTCCCTTCGCCTTTTCTCAATAATTCGATGTGACAACGGATCCTATAAAAATGGAAACAGCATAAAATTCGTCATAAGTAACATTAAAAATGCATAATTAATTAACTGTGCGATGTTCTTGGAGAAGTATGATGATTTCAGTGAATATTCTGTGATAAAGCACTCACTATTGCGAAATGATTTTATATAAAACTACATTGTATAAAATATGAAAAATTTTCTGCAGTATCTAATTTATATTCGAAGCATTTATCATGAACGTAAAATTTACTGGTTGTTGCTTTTCTAGCAGTGACGGTTTCGAAAACTCATATTACTAGTCACATTAGTTCTGTCACCTTACAGGATAACATTCTTATAGATATAGATTTCTCAAATAGAAAGAATATATAGCATGCGAAAAATCATGAATTGTTTCTGCCTTCATGTTCAGCTCTTCTGGGTTCATAAGACTTTCATCTAAATTTAAATCAAGATTTGACGAACATCAGACTATCAGACATCATTGCTTATTGCATTGCAGTCACACTTTGTATCGCAATACATACTTACTATGTACGATACGAAAGCCTGCATACCACAAAATATGAACATATAAACTCTACTAGAGTCTAAAAAAGCGAATTGTCTACACTTTGATGATAAACTCGTGCCACTGCATGCTTGCCGTTGTCCTACATTCATTTTTTTTCGCTACAAACATGGTACATGGTTCCAATTCCAACTTCCAAGTCAACCTTCCTTTGACGTACACTAGAGAGAGAAAAAAACAGCTAAGCTAACAGCAGTCAGTGAACAGCTTTCGTTTCATTGATCTTCCGTTTACTCGTGTCAGGCAACGTGACTGTATGGGTAGGTTAAAGAGGAAAGCTGGCATGGTGGCATGGCATAGCAGCAGCAGCGTAGAAAATGTGCCATATTACTATATCATCATCATCATCATCGCCATTCCCGGTAGAGCACACATAGAGAGCAAAAGAACTTCCAAATGTCCAACTGCCAAAAACTGCCTCTGATATAGAAAACGGT
>JAQIXX010003125.1:0-21101 GCA_034700605.1 Willowsia nigromaculata
GGGGGGGGAAATGATAGGGCAGCGTGGCAGCCACTGTCTGGAACGAAATGAGACTGGGAGACTGATGACGATCATTGATCACCAAGTCGAATACAGATAGGCACTAATGTCCACACTTTTATTTTTATTTCGAAAATAGTGAGCATTATCATTTATTATTTCCATGTCTGATGTTTTTGATCTGAATGTTTGCGTGTTATGCTGGAGGCTGGGATGTGAAACGCAATTTTTATGCTTATTTTTTTTGAAAAGAATAAAAATTTGTGTAGGCTCCTTACATGGTATCGATCCAGTGCAATCGCTGTGATGGAAATTGTGGAAACAAAAATGGAGATGGCTTGAAGACATCCGAACAACTTGCACAGAATGACATGGTTTCCCAGAGGCCAGTAGACAGTCACCAGTTCCATGAGAGTGACGGGCATGGTGATGACACAGAGGAGGAGATCCGACACCGCCAGATTCACAATGAACATGTTTCTCGGCGTTCTCATTGATGGCTTCCGAATGACTGCGCTCACTGCCAGACAATTCCCAATAGTTCCGAACACAATCAGCACTCCATATGCTAAAATGAACATGTACAAAATCGTCCAGTCAAAGTAGCGATTGTTCTTGTATCTTTCCATCAGTTTCGCATTCGCACTGTCTCGATCTGCTTGCATTACTGAGCTGTAAATTTCCAGAATGTAGCTCAGGTTCTCGGATGGGAGGAGCTCTTCATTTTGCATCTTCTTCAGGGACTCCAGTTGTCTCTGCATCTCCGAGTACGAGAGCGTATTCACAACTGAGAAATTTGCCATGATTCCTTCTTCTCAGCGGTTCAGGAAAACTGGTTGCGAAAAATTTGTGACAAGAAGAGTCAGAAAATCTGCAAAAAAGAAGATATGTTCGTTTATTGATTTTAAAGATGCATTGCAAGACAACCAATCTAATATTATTTTCCATTGACTTTCCCCAATTATTTTATGAGTGCCTATGTGTTCCTGGTAGGAAGTCAATTTTCAAGTTGACATCATTTCCAGGTATCCGTATTCCTTTTCTTTTTACCTTCAAAGGGAAATACTTGTGCGTCAATGTTCCCTCTACAATTATAAGCTACACGGGAAGAAGCCGCTTTGGTTGGTTGGATAAAGGCTGCAGTTGCAGGTATTTTTGGTAATTTTGAATATCTCTAGATTCGATACTGTGCATGAATTCTTACTGGAATGAAATGAAAAATGGTGAAATTATTGAGACACACGCGACCACGCGTTCCTGATTCCAATGCCTGGAAGATCAGAAGACAAGCTTTCATAGAAAAGTCAATATCGAGGATACAACCTTCTACATTCCTTCCCCTTAGTTTACTCCATCTCTTTGATGCTTTCTTTCCTCCCAAAAGTCTTATCAGTGGATAGTCATCTTCTCACAACCTAAATTAACTATTCTGCTCTCAACAAATGAAAATTACATGTGAATTTTTTTTCACCAGCGTCATTTCACGAGAATGCATGCATGCATGTGATCTTCAAACTTGGTGATTTGCCACAGAAAATGACATGCTCTCAGTTATTCAGCAAATCGATCAAAAGACTGACGATAAAATGATTCGGGATTCCTTCCCCGAAGATCTCTCGTGTATAATCCCAGAAGACTAATTTATGATTGAGGAAGCGCTGCGTAATGTCGTTTCTGGAAAATGCATAAAGCATTTCTGTACATGGTCATCTTTTTGAGATATCAAAGGAAATTCCTACTTTCAGCCTATGTTTCCGGATTCCGTGTCTCTTCTTAATGAACAATGACAATCGAATCGCAATTTCTGTAGAAATAAATAAGCACACGGAATTTTCATCTTTGAAAAAGGTGATGGGTACAATTGAAGGTTATCCTTATATCCTTCTCATGAACAATTTTCATTTGCTCGTCACGTAGAACTCATAAATATTTGAAATGAGGAAACTTGTTATGTATTTTGTTATCGACGAAAATATGCGTCGACATTTAAACTCTAATTTTGTGAACAAAACGAGTTGTTTTACACGAGCTGTTAGAAATCAATGTGTGAAAAGTAGCGTGGGTATGGGATTTTATTGTGAACTACTCATAATAATAGTTTGTTCCCGACACTTCTCTCAAGCGAAGTCTTTGAACTGCAAGTGTGTGTTTTCCTACTTGTTCGTTTCCCTTTGAATTTGGGAGAACAGAGGGAAATTATAAATGTATTGCATAAGCATGCTTTTCGCTTGAGAATATTATGAAATTTATGAGAGAGGAGAGATATTAGCACGTGTAAAATTTGAGTTAAACACTCTGAAAAACTAACAAGCATTAAGTTTTTTTTTTGGGAAAAAATCTTTTCGAGAACAAATAGAATGTGTTCTTGAAGATGTTTGCATGGCAAGTGAAACGCCTCATGTTTTATGCAATGTTGATATTTGCTCAAGAGAGCTGCGACATTTCCGCTCCTGTGTTTTTGCACGTTTTTCCTTCTCGATATTGTGTAAGGTAGCGAGTGGGGAGTTTATTGAGAAAATATGGTTGCGAAATTTTGTGCATCACACTGCCCCAATACTGCTGACATTAAGGCATTTTTAACATCACACATTCTGGTAGCTTGTATTTGACAGAAACTTGTTTTTTGTATAATGACGCATTGAATTAATGATTTAATAAATATTGAAAAATGTGAATACTGCAAGTCATCATTTTAGTGTTTGTCTTTGTGTAACCTCAAGTTGTAGAGTATCCAAAGAAGACTATCTACCTATTCAGCACAACATCTTGTGTTCAAGGGCAAAAAAGAATCTGGAAAGTGGTTTTGAGAGATCAAGTTTCTCAGCTATTTTTGGTGCAGAAAACTTGGTTTAAGCTGCCAAACCACTTATTTTACTGAGCAGAAGAATCACCGGTGACAACGACAACCTTGGATTAGCGCAACGTGTAGCGATATTGCAATTAATGAAATTTCGGATTTTCATTTTTTATTGACAAACTTCTTTCTCAATTGAAAATGTCGTGGAGTATTTTGAAATGGGGTAGTTTGAGAAACCTTCAAAGAGATTTGGGCACAATTTGCCACAGTTTTTTTCTCTAGTTCGAGTGCTTGTGGGAACCGATGTCTATAAATCAGCGTCATCACCACCGCTACAATTTCTGCAACACAATATCTACTGTGGCTACATAAATTAATGATCTCTTTTTGTGACGTGAATTAAAATTTATCATTCCAACTTTTTCTCAAAAATTTATACCCAATCTCGTACACTCCGCTTTTGATTGAAATTTTCGAATAGAATGAAAAACCATTTTAAGGCTGGAATATATATTTTTTTTTAAAAAAAATCTACTCCTGGAAAATTGAAATGACAACTTCAAAAGCGTCGCTGTGAAAGACTTGGGACTTGCAAATAAAACGATACAAATGAGCACCCTTGATCATTCCTCACAAAAGAACAAAAATGGAAAGAACCATAGAATTCGTAAACGTAACGAGAAAAATGAAAAGGCATACAAATTCAAATGCTCGTGTATGTGTGGAATGCAAACATGGAAATTCTTACGGGAATGCCAGGAATTTTAGATCCATCCTCTGGAAAAGGCATATGATCAGGGATTTGGGCTCAAGGTTGGGAGCATGCTCCCGAAAACCAGGGATTTTTTTTGGGTAAGAATTTCCATGTCCGGTGCAATGTGTACATTCTCCAAATCTAACTTTTCAAAATTTACTTTCTTTGATTTTTTGGTAAAAAGGTTGCACGAGGCATTCACTAGTGCAGATTTAATTTTGTAATGTCTAGGCTTCTTATTATAAGCTACACTCACGAGCAAAGCCTATAAAGTGATCGTTATGCCTACAAACATTAGAAAGATGAAGCATAGAACGAAAATTGCAATCAAAGATAAACAAAATATTCTCTTTGAAGTTGAGTACCTACTGCTGTGACAACAAAAAATCGCATGGAATATTCTGGCAATGGATCAACCAGAAATTAGAAAAGCAACAAAATATTACATTAATTCAACTTTGAGAGATGAAATGGAAGACAAACCATGAAGGGGAAAGACTTCCCTGCAAAATACTCAATTCATTCAAACTTGCAGCTATAAATAAATTTTTTAGTTGAATCAATAAATTACTCGCAATTTTCCTTCCCCATTTTAAATCCTCTTTTTAACATGACGAATGACTAAATTTAAAGATCATGTTGTCCTCAGTTTTATCAATTTCCCCTTTTTTCGCTCACTCAACAATCCCAATTTTATCGCTAAATATTGTCCACGCATTTGGAAAGGATAAAGCCGAAACGGTTGAGTGTCTTTTGTTCCCCGTATTAGGAAAGGTAAAAGCGTGCTCGGATTTGAGTGGAAAAACGCTCGAATAAATTGTAACATCGGAGCTTTCACAGTATAAAAAAATAGGATTCCCATTTGAGTTTGGAATGTGTGGAAAGCATATCGAATGCTCGAATACAATTTCCAATTGTCTCACTTTCCCAGTTTTACAGCTAACAACAAAAAAAGGGTTGTAGAGTGGTAGAAAGTAGCAATTTATTTCGCATCTATTCAGTTTCCCATTTTTTCTCGTTCCTTCAAAAAACTGAAGCTAAATACATGTCAGGAATAAATATGAGGGAACACGTACAACCTATAAAGAAATTTAATAAACATGTTTGGCCGTTTATAACCTTTGATTATAGTATGAGAAGAGTACTTGTTACAATTTTCTGCGTTTGAAATTCGATCTGACGCAGATGGGTTATGTCATCAGCCCTTTTTTTCGTATGAAAATTAATGCCTGAGGTGAGTACACGTGATTATGTAAGTAAAGAGATATGTCGGGTAGGTATTTATATAATCCATGTCGTGATTTGTAGAAACATGCATAACTTGAGTAATGTATTCCATTAAATTGTGGAATGATGATGTGCTCTCTCCATTTTCATAATTTCTTAGCACCTCATCCCGGTGCATTGCTTTTTGGGAAATGCTGTAGAAGGTGGAATTAGTGGAGGCATAATATTCCTTCATTTTCCTCGTTTTTATGGAGAAAACGTGATCATATGGAGAAACTCATGGGAATAGGAACCATTGAACAATCGCATTTGTGTACGAGTTCACTCAACTGAGGAGAGGAGAGATGATGAAAATGTATATTTGCATGGTAAAGTGCACCCAAAAAGTTTCAAACAGGCCTGGAGCTCTGGGTGTGGAGTAGAAAATTCTCTCGGGGGTTTCAACAACCAAACAAAATGGTAAATTTCGAGCGTCCTCGTATTTTGGGAGGATAGAATTGTAATGAGGAGAAATCGCACATTTTGATTTCCAAGCTTTTAATCAAGTTGGCATAGAAGCTTTAAAAATTCTGACTTTTTACCTTGTTGAGATTAGCTGGGAGCTATTCATGATTAGAAGCGTTTTGAAAATTACAAAGTTTGAAACTACGCAGCAGCAAGTTTAAAACAGTAGGAGATGAACGGAAAGTTGCAATTTCTCAAAATAATTTGAGATTGATTAAAAAGTTTCTCAATTGCTCCATGAAACCGGGTCATATGCCTGGAATCCAGATTTTAATACCGTAAAAATCTCATCAGTCCGCTATATTGAAAACGCTCATTGTTTTACCCGAATAATAGATTGCACGATTTTATGCGTGGGCTCCAACTTGACAAAAAAACGGGAGGGTTTTAGTATTCAAATAAAAAAAACATTGACATTACCAGTTTCATTGCCGGAATGCACGAACACGACCATTCCATGAAGACATATTCCCAGTTAACATGATAACGGTGAGAGGATAACGGTCAAAGACCTGCTCACATCACCTCTCACCAACACTCTATTGTTCCGAGAAGTTTCAACTTCTCACTTCATCCATATTTCTGATAAATTGAGGCGAATAAGCAGTAAAGGTAGAAATATAAATATGATTTTCCCCCTTTTCCACCGACAGAACCATCCCTACTTTATGTTCAATCCATACATTTTTTTATTTGTTTGAATAATTTCCCCCCTGCCCTCGTCGACACTACCAAACATTGATTTAGGTGGGATCTGTTTTTTTTACATTTCAAATATTTCACATTCAGGATCCTCATACGAAAATTTTTATTCAAACAAGCTGCTTCATTCACCGAATTTTCTCTCACGGAATCCTTTTCACAGTATCAAAACTTATACGTGACCGATGCCCAAAAAAACTTTCTTTTTTTCATGTAAACAACTTCCCATTGTTGAAAAAATCTGAAAAAGAAAGCCAAAAACCTATGATTTTTGGGATGTGGCGACATGAAAGATAATTCAAAAGATAATCAAAGAAGCAAGTGTTTCACTACAGTCACAAGAATAAAAGGAAAAGGATGTGAAATAATTTTTCTAACGTGTAGTCAATGAAAAGAAACACAAAGCTCATATTTTTGCCATCAAACTCCTCTCATGCAAGTACTCCTACATGGGAGGCATATTTTTGAATCCTCAAAAAAAGATCTAAAGGTGGATATTCTTATTTAAAAAATGATGTTATTTTTTGAATATTATTTGCAACTTCCATCAAAACTCGATGCATGCAATTTCTCAGTAAAAATGTTCCATTGAAAAACACAAGTTTTCTCTCTGTGGAGATCATGCCCGTTGCACATGTAAAGATGTCCATTTGTTCTCCACTCGCTCCCACTCACAACATCACAGCTACATGTTTTCCACAAAGAAATTGTTTCAAAGGTTTATTTATAGCTTTTCAATGTGGTACATGATAATGATGCGTTCAATTGTAGCAACATGCACTAGATAAAATAACATCGTAAAACACACAGGGTATTAACTTCTTGGGAAAAAGCGTAAGTGGAACAGAGATCCAGATAGTATAATCATCCATATAATTAACTGCCGACAGTGCATTCAAGAGGTAGTTGCTGTTTTCGATGTCCTGTCTGTCTGTGTGCATGTTAACACGATTTCTCAAAAACTACTCGACCGATTCACACCAAACTTGATATACAGATAACTTTGGTCAAACAAAAGGCCTGAAAGAAATTTCAAACGCAACGGTTAACGGCAAACCTTTACAACGGCCAATATTTGTAGAATCAACATAGAGCATGAATGGTATCATTCAAACGCATTTTTATCACTGATCATTTTCCACATAAAGGTTTTTCAAATTTTTTAACGGTTTTTGCGGTTATAGGTTACATATAAATTTTAAACAACTTTTTTTCCGTAAAATAGCTACGAGACGACATATTCTCGGCAGTCTGATTTTACAGTTTACACTCTCCTGCTTATTTTATGTTTAAACTACTACAACAAAAAGTAAGATTGTTCTTTTTTTGGTGCAACTTATTCTAAGAAAATTTCAAACAGTAAAAACAACTCAGTTGAGCTACAAATTAGTGGGGTTTGTTCACACATGAAGGAAAACGAAAAGAAAGTTATGAGCATGTATGAATATTATGACTGTATATTGCTTTCGTATACTTTTTCATTAAATGTGGAGATCGTTTCATAAAAAAATAAAGGAAACATCTACTTTATATTTTTTTCATCTTATTGTTCTAAACTTCCTCAAAAAAATTCATGCATGAGGGAAACACTAGCGTCTTTGTTGATTTCACGCAAAAGGCTCTTATTTTTCTCACCATAAAAACGAGATATGAAGAAGAAAAAAGAAAAGAAATGCTGGGCTGTTTCATCGTGTCTAAAAATTTATGCTAAAAAATCTATTCACTCAGTGTCTGAAACAGACAGAAAGATGTGGAGAGATGAGCAAGGGGAAAAAAACTAGTTTAAAGAGAGTGGAAGCAATACAGCTTTTACAACATATGGCCGTCTTTAAAAAAACAACTTGAAAAACAATATAGGACAATATATGCAATATATATGGGATCCCACAATCATGCATGCCTTCCAGGAGATTTTTTTTCGCTTTCCTCCTTCCTGAAAAAGACGGCAAGTCAGAAGAAATTGGTGAGGAGGATGATAGAAAATGAGATTCTCCGGGTTAGCAAAAATATACTCTAAAAAAACTGGCACAACAAACGGATACATCCATATTGGGGCATTAGATTTGAGATGTGAAAGGAATGTGAGAGGTATGACCGTAACCCTAAATATATCTATGATGAGGGACATGTGGGACCTCTTTTTTTCCTCTTCAAGAAGAGTACACTTAAAACAGCAATATGGACGCCCTTGCCCCTAACTTTTATCTCCACTTTTTTTTGCGTGATGACTCTAGTGATTTCATGTCCTTTTTTTCTCCCTTCTATTTTTCCTCCTGTCTCTTTTCCTGATCTCTGAATCGCTTTCCCTTCCTCTCAAAAATGTACTCCAGAAGAAAGGGATACTGCCTACTTTCTACATACAGTGTGTTTTGTGGACACATTATCTTCCCCGAGATAAAATAAAATGTGGATGGGAAAATGGAAAGAAAATAAAGTTTCCCAGTGAGCAACAAACAAGTTGAATGAGAAAAGCTATAAGCTGAGGGAAAAGAGACATAAGGAGTGTTTTTGGAGAATGTTATTATTATTATTATATATTTAGTAGACATGCATGGAACACAGTTTATAGGGCAATGATATCAAAAAAAGGAGCAACAACTGATGCGATAAAAAAACATGGAGAGGATGAGAGTACTAAAAAAATGGTTTAGAGTTGCTCCCTTTTTTGAGACTACACTTTCTCCTCTCTTTTCCCGACAGGGAGACACGCAACAATAAACTAGGACAGGGAGAAAGTAAAAATAAGAGGGGAAATCTTGGAGACAAGATCTTTTTTTCGGGGGAATCAAAGTCAAACCTCGTTGATTGTAATCTGTCTTGGTTTAATTGAATCTTTTCTTGTCTTCTTTTCTCTCTCGTCCAAAAGATCTATCTCATTTCCAGCCAACCAACCAACCAAATCATGTGGATGGATGTCAAGTCACTTGAGCGGGTACATCCTTAAAGGAAATTTGGCGATTCTAAGATACGGGGGAAATGTAATGCATATTATAATTGTATACCAAGTTGCAAGAGACATCTCCTCTCTCGCTAGTCTCATTTTCTCCTCCTTCTCACCAGCAGAAGATCCTTAGTCGATTATTTTGTGTAAGTTGATTATTGTTAAATGCTTCCGTTACTTGACACAAAACACATTCACACGTGCTTATACCAGAGATAGGAGGAAACTTGGGGGGAGAGATGCAATTGAAAGGGCAGAATGCGTCTTTTCTCGAAAGTGAGATACATTGTGGCTTTTTGCAGAAACTTTGCCAAAGGCAAGAACGACTGGATGCCTGTTTCTCTCTCAGAGAATCGGATCCATTCCTAAACAACTGCTTATTCTCTCGTCTTCTTCTCCGTTTCTCACTCAATTTTCTCATCTCTCCCACAACCTTCCACTTTTGTTCACGTTTTCTCCTCGCATGTGTGTATCTATCTGTGTGTCTGTGTTTTTGGGATGATGATGATCCTCTCAGGCTTAAATACACTTTGGATTCGCAAATTGGGATTTTTGGCGTGAGTTTCTAGCTCCTGCTTTCTTCCTTGAGGTTGTTTCTCCCTCAGAGGAACATTTTGTGAAAGCCAGTCAATACTTTCCTGTTAGCGAGATAATAATGATAATGTAGGAGGCAGAGCTCTGTTTCTCTTCACATTCTACATATATGACTAGGACTGCTAAATTTTTATGATACACCAGGGAAAATGGTAAATCACCGTCTTAAGTAAAATGAGTTTCGTAAAGAAAGAGTCAGTCTGAGAGTGAAAGCTGGAGAAAATTGTGCAACTTTAATGTTTTCTAACAATTCATCTCTCTCGTTGCTCTGGTGTGAAAAAAAAATCCTCATGAAGAAGGTGTGCTCCTGCATTTTAAAAATGTATGGGAGTAGGAGAAAACACTGGAGACTTGGTAGAATATTTATAAATATTTTCTCTTGGATGATCAGTAAGTCGAGAATCATGTAAGATACTTTCGACTTTATCAAGCATGAATAATTTACAATGAGATGTGTTTTTCCATTCTTTCCGCAAAAAAAAAGTTCAAGGCAAGTCATCATAGTAGAAAGAATGCTGTGGTAACGTTTTCGTACTCTTCAAGGTGGTCTTGAAATATTAGCAAGAAATCTTTTGTATCCTTTCTTCCCCTGACCAGCGATAGATGAATGCTAATTCAAAGGAAAGTGAGATTCCCAGTTTTGTTACACAGAGAAACACTTCATATGAAAGTACATTTATTTTAGAAATGGAAAAGAGAGAATCCACAATAACCACAAGTTTTTACCATCACCACCGCCCCACCACAACAAAAAGGGTGGGAGAGATGCGAGAGAAAAGATGGGGAAAAACTGTTGCTTTTCTGATATAATCACCTTGTCCTTCATGTGTGAGGAGGAAGGGAGAGGAGGAGAAATGTTTAAATAAAAAGGAGCAAGTGAAAGTGAATGACATTCTTGCTTTCTCCCGTTCCCCCGTCGTTTGCTTTTCTTTTTGACCCTGACATCACGTCACGTCATGTACTCTCCTCACACGACACCATCAACACTACCAGTCTTTTACACGACTGGTCACTATTTTATTTTCATGGGTGGACGTGATCCAAACGTGAAATGTCTTTTGTACCCTATTTCCCAACAAATTAATGGCTATTGTTTTCCCGATAAATGAGAATGTGTGAGGTTGAACCTTCTTCCTATCTATTTTAGACTTTCTCTCGCCACTTGGCACCACCAAAAACCAACTTTCTTTCTTTTTTTTACGCCAGTTGACTCTTGCTTGTACACACTCACGTCTCTGATCTGTGGGAAATGTAGTTCTCCGACGGATACGGATGAATGAAATCGATTTCTTCACATTTCCTAAAGTGCTACACGGAAAACTTTCTATTTAATAATTAGATTTGACCATATTAAGCATTTACCCTTGAGATAAGCCTACTCACACACACACACAAAGAACAAATTTATTCCGTGTTTTTCCCTGACATCAAGTACAAATACAAATGGAACCGAAAAGAATACAACATTTTTTTTCCGCCAGTCGCTGGCAGATGTAGAGCAAATTCATGACGCTTTCCCATTTTTACCAGGAACAATTCTATTGATGTAAGTAGTGAGCGTATCGAAGGCAGTTTGAACTAGTAAAATGGATCAAATTGTTATTTTAATTTTTTTGCTACATCAGGAAAAAATAAAAAACCCCGAATCATTGCATTGGCTTCAAAAATTTCCTGGTATTTCTCGGGTGTGCATATTCTCTGATAATTTGATTTACTGCATGAGTTTCATATGAGGACAACTGTTCAGTTGAGAACATTACATGACAAAATGACGTGTAATATGTAAATCTGTACACAAACGGTCCGTTTGAGAATGAATGATTGATTCGCATCCGTAAACAGTTCGTACAGCAGGTGTCACACTAAAAAAGCACCTTCCACGAAAAGGGTTGGATTTTGTGTGCCTGGCAATAAATCAAAATGGGCAAACATCTCAAAGGCCTGTTTGACATTGACTCTGGCTGGTCGTTAGAATTTTCTCATTTATTCCAGCATGATTATCTGCCTTACGGGTTTATAAAAGGGGGTCCTCTCTCTCCCCTGTTTGTAGACAAATGTCCTTGATTGGAGGTGATGCCAAGTTTCCATGGATGTTAAAAAATGCGCGTGGTGCATACACATTAATAATAAAAGAAGGTATTACATCAAGCGGAAATTTACTTTTCATGTAAATATTATGTAAGCGATGCGCTGTCAAGTTGCGCTATAATGTAATCAGAGGCAATCAATTTGGAAAAGCAATTTCTTCCTTGGATTTTCGAAATCCATCATGGCAGACGGCTAATGAAAGAAATAAAAGGGGGATATAAAATGTCAAAGCTTTGCCGACACTGTGGCACACCAAAAGCGTGCATATTTTGCAAGTGCCAAAAGCGCACAGTCTAATTTCATAGGAATAAAGTGTGTTATCAGTTGGCTCTGACATTGCAACTCTCTCATATAATAACGTGTCAAGTGAGAGTGTGTGACCATCATAAATATTTTTTGCAACCTTCAATGCTAAATGCAGATGACACTTGGAGACCAAACCAAACCACTGCGATCATCAACATTACAATGAAAATCGTTTCCGTCACGCTCTCTGGCAAAAAATTGAGCGGGTGCGAGTATGAAATGCTCTTTGGATACCTAATTGATTGGAGGATTTATACGAACTTTTAGTTTATGTGTGTGGGTGGGTATTTGGATTGTAAAAAAATATGAATAATTTATGAAGCTATCCATGAATGGGAACCGGGATGCAATGGAGCTGCTCCACTTCCCTTGTTTCCCCCTCTCCCATGCTGCTGCCAAAGAAGATGAAATAAAATCTACATGATTACATTTTCCTCGTTGATCAGCACACTTAAAACAAGTCCGGTTCTTTGAAAGTGAAAAAGCTTGCAAAAAACTTTGCAAAGATGACATGTATGTGTGTGTACATAATATCAGGCGAGTTGTCGGAAAGTTGCCAACGTTCACACTACCTCGCCACTGGCATCATCGCATTTGGCAGAGTCGCATCAGAGAATTGCAAATTAATATGAGCACTTTTGAATTCGCAATTGCCCTATTATTCTTATGACTTATGTGTACATGCTCGATCCAATGATGTTTCTGTTTTGCATAAAAAAGCGATACATGCCAAAATGTCCTATCCCAATTGGAAAGGCATAGATTTCCTTCCGGAAACTCAAATGTTTGCTTTTGGTGCATCATGCACTTTTTTATGACTACAGTTTTCCCTTTCGAATGTGAGCATCCTAAAAATACGCGGAGTAACTTTCCGTCCACCCGCATTTACCAGTGATGGAGGGTCGTTTAAGGTACACCTGTCATGAATAAAGTTTTTTTTCTATTTGGAACCGTTTACAAGTCAGCTCACGTACCGAATATTGCTAAAATGCATTACCTTTTAGTGTGGAGTGGTGCAAACGAAACGAAACCACCGACCGATTCTTTTTGCCCTTTAGACTCGAAAACTTTGTCGTTTTTTTATTTCACTCGGGAGAAAAATATGTGATTTTGCAGGGGACTGGCGTTTGGCATATGCGTGCTTGAATCATGACACGCTTCAATATTAATTGTTTTTTTTAGAATAATTTATTCTCAAACTGCATTGCATATAATTTGGATAAAGGATGTGATTCAAGTTGACCTAGAAACGAGTCTGCCGAGGGGAATGGAAGATAATTTTTTTGGAATCATGATTGCATTAAATCATTATTTCATTTAATGAGGGAAATCTGTACGCGCAATCAAACATAAAATTTAATTAGTCACTCACCAGACTCCGTTTTTGCTCTGGAACTGACAGGATTGCTGGATATGGAATTCCAGGAACGAGATAGATGTTGTGTCTATTTCCCCCAAAAAATAATGTTGAAAAAGATGGGAAAATTACTTGTTATTGTTGTGCTGTCACTGTCTTTACCACTCACGATCTAATCATTCCCTACATTTTTCTAATCAGATCCTCTGACAACTAGATTGCATGTCAAGTCATTTCTCTCGAATCACTTTTTTTTTTATATTAATGTCTGGACAATGATAAACACGGAAATTAAAACTAGGGATACTGCTATACTACAAGCGAGAATTATAACCTCCATTCTTGCTTCTTCAACTGCTCACAATTCAGAGTTTTTTTCAAAAAGTTTCCTCTTCCTCCAATTTTTTAACGTTTCTTTTTTCTCTACAGATTTGTGCACTTGTTCACTGGCCACCACCACAAGAAGGGAGACACTTGGCGACATTTATCCTCTCCTGTCATTGTCCACTATGCACTCATAAACCAAGGGAAATTGTGACAGCACATTTAATTATGCAAATATCAATGTTCCCCAAGACTATTATTTCACTTGTGTCATGTCTTGCAGTTTTCTATAAAAAAATATATAGTCAGCACAGCAAACACCAGACCAGACCAGACCACAACCGCTTTGCACACCAACAAAAAATGAGTAAAAAAATTCCGGAAGTGAAAGACAAAACCGAAGAAAAAGTGAAAGTTTCCAGATGACAGAGTGTTTTGTGGTAGGATATTATATTTTAAAGAGGGGGAAATGTGTGCGTAGGAGTACTACTTTAATTTAATTCTCAAGTTGCCCACAAGTGTCCAAGTGATGTTGGTATTCCTCTTTCGGCACAGTCTCATCACCGAATGAAGCCCAACATGTGAAAATCTCGACTTACAAAAGTTTCTGGGGAAAGTGGGGAAAAGCAGATGTGGCCAAGTGCAAAAAAGTACGTATACCAGTAGTATTGGCAGTAGTGCAAACGGGAAATCGTATGCTCTGCACTATTTCGCTGCTTTTTCACTCACGAACTGCACAAGAGAAGCGACTCACACGCAGGCAGAGAAACTTGCACATGGATCGTGTCTCTGTTTTCTCTCCGTAGAATAGGAGGAAAGGGTTCACATACCTATTATTCTCCTTTTGGTGGAATGGATTGGATTTGGAGTGATATCCTTCTCATTCGAGAGTACACGTTGCAAATGTATGCACACACGCTACGAACAAAACCAATCATAGGTATACGCGAATTAGTTTCTCGCAGATTCTATGTTTTGCCCATGTAAAAAAATGGCAAAGTTTAAGGCTAGTATTGGGACAGTGATGGTGCGAACAAGACCAATGACATATGTAGGCGAGTCATTTTTTATGCTAAGTAGTCAGATGTGTGGAGTGGAGTGATCATTTCTGGACTCAACTGGATTCTTGATCGGAGACTTTTTTTCTAAGAATTGAGATCCACAAGTGTGGCTTGCTAATGAAAACACATATTGAATATTTTTTTTGGGGTGACTTGACTTGGAAGAAAAAGTAGAGAAAAAAAGTTTGAGAAATAAATGATGAGACTCGGGGAAAAGTTTAGACAAGAATAAACTTCTCGCCTTGTTGACACGACTCAAATATAATGAATAATTTATACAGAGAGCATAAGCGAAACCACAAGTCGGCTAATATTTGAGAGTAGAGTCATGTCAGTGATGATGCAGATAATGGATAGATTATAGAACTAAAGCCATAACAAAATCATACATCGGATAAGAGATAAGATGAGAATGTGGAGCAAGGTATTACCAATATATTTGCATGTTTATGTAAAAAAGAAACAATGTTGTTATTAGACAGGGTCACATCATCATCATCTCTCTCACACACGGGGAAAAATCCATAAAAAATGTTTATTTTATTATGCACGCGTCAAGCAGGCAGGTATATCCTCAACAGTGTTTACATTCAACGAAGGTAAAATAAAATGGGAGGAAAAAAATGGATGTTGATATTTTGACGAAGAGATATTTTAAGTTTGCTCGCAAAAAAAAAACGCAACATCATGTCTCACAGATCAGCTATAATCCTTTCCTTCACAGTTGTCTTCTTCGGATTATACTTTTGATGGGTTTGAGTAACAGAGCATGAGCCATGCCACCTAAACCAAACGAAACCACGAACGTCGTCATCACAAGACGCGCTTCTTCTACGCACATTAATATTCACGAAGAGAAGATCAACTTGTTTACAGTGTTATTAGTGCATTATATGACGTGCAACAGACATCTTCCATGATGGCCACTACTTACTACAAAATCAGTCATCGTAATCATAACTCAGAGAATTACTCACCGTCTTGCAACATTCCTTGCGAAAGTGTGTGTGCGCTCTTCAAAGAGGAAAAAATGGAATATTTTTAATGCATTTAAAAACATGCAGTGTTTTTAGATGTGTGTGTCGGCATTTAATAGGTAATTTGAAAGAAAATTTCACATCTTGAAAAAAGACTTTTGCTCTACGAATAAATGCATGCAGCACTCACTCTTTCAGAGTGACATATTTGTTGGGAAATTTGTTCACACATCTTTTGGGACGCTTGACGGAGAGCATCTATCACAAAAAAAAAGAGTTTCATGTCGTCAGCCAAGCTAAAAGAAAGGGAAATGGAATTCGGTTGTGTTCTTGGGTCTTTCTTTTCATGGTCTCCATCTCTTGATCCTCGTTGTCTGCTCTCTAGACGGCTTTTTTTTACATAAATAGAGTACACGCACGTACTTCACAAAAAATATATTTTTCTGGGGCAGGAAATGAGAGAAAAATAGTGAACCATAAGCGAAGCAAAAGAGACAGAAGCATATCACAATAATGATGATGAAGATGATGAAAAAAAGGGTTCTCTATTCTCTCGCGTCTTCCCAGAAAAAATCATTCCGTAAGGAAAAGGGTGGATTTCAACTTCCATTTTCGTTCTCTATCCCATGCAAAATGGGAAGAGAAAGCTGGGAAATCGTGTGGCATATTTTGGAACGTATAATGAGTTGAGTTGTGAGTTATTTTCCCTCGTTTTCTTCCCATTTTCAAGAGTCTTTACTGATGTGTGTGTGTTTTATGCAAACATCATGTACAAAGAAACCACACACATGAGAGAAGAGAAATAGTCAGAGTTAATGTTTTCCTCCTGGAATGATACTCTTTTATTTCTCCTCTTTGTTGTCTTTAAAAATCAATACTTTTTTCGCTACTCTTTGATGAGGAGGATGAGTATAACGAGAGGGAAAAGAGTTGCTATGATGATAACTTTTTGGTCTGTGGTTTGGTTTCAAATGAACTTTTCCTCTTCCTTTGATGCATTCGCAAATGAACTTGTGGAATCGACTATACATGATCTTCTTGACTTGATGCATGATAATGTGCTTCAGTCATTCTAGAGATTATTGCTTCCTATCAAGTTTTGCATTTCTCAACAGTATAATTTCATGATCTACCACGAAACACGAAAATCATTCGTTATGCAGCTTTACTAATGGTTATAATATCGGGTGAGCAGTTCACCTGTCAATATCAACATTGATTACTAATGACTTGCGTGTGGGGTAAAGTTCAATGTTTTAGGAATCGACACTTGACTCATAAGTAGTTCAGGTAACTCAAGGCACAAAAGCTGGTCTCGCTTGAGATCGTGATTAAAACATGAGATCATGGTTTCGTTTGTGCATCAGTTACCTAATCAAAAATAATTGTGATTGCGCCATTCCCATATTTTTGTGCGTGTTATTAAATATGATTGATGACGTATGCTTCTCAATCATTAGTCTAATATTTTGAAATTATTTGTGGATTCATGTTCACCAAAGAGATTCTCTGTTTACCTCTCACATCTTTTGTCTAGTCTGGGCTTGGACGCTGAAAATTTCATAGGAAATTGAGATCTACTTGAGTTACAAGTAGCTAAATAAAATATTCGCTTTCCAGTCCTTTTGACATTGAAAACGTGACGTTAGTAATCATTCATGAAATGCGTTGAAGTTTGCTCTGCAAACAAAACATATTCATTTTCCATGTTTTGTCCTCATCTCATATTATTTAAATATTTGATGTGCTGCATCAAATGAAATGTCTGACCAGAGGCACATCATTTTCGTAGAAATTGCGTGGATGTGTAGTAGCTCAATATTTTGAAAGAAATGAGTGGAAAGAGAGGTATTTAATGATATGCATCTACTTAAAACAGCACTGCTTATGCATGATTTATTGATTTGCGTAGTTTCTTAAGTGCAATTTGATGTAAGATGTTGATCCGAATGAGCAAATTGAAGAATATGTTTGGTCTGCCCAATCTCTCATTTTTTTCGCATTTTTTGCATTTGACCAGGCTCTACCTCATTGCGCAACACGTGCGAATCCTTGAAACAGAGTTTTTGTGAGAGTAGGCGTGAAAAAAGAGGAAACATAAATGGAAGTGGAGAAAGGACAGAGGAGAAAACAAAGTTGCATTGCTACTGACGCGTTACGCTGACAGATAGTCTAAATTGTCAAAAGCACTATTTCTCTCGATTTCGGAGAACTGGAATTGAATCAAGATTTTCACATTTCATCATCTCTTCTGGGATGTGGAATGGGTAGTATGTTCACTCATCTTCCTCCCAGTGTCACTGGCCAAATGTGTGACTGTGTGACCATGAAAGGAGTCATTGCAGAGGGAAGAACAATGGATATAGCTGTACTCACGTACTGAATGTAAATCATAAAAGCTAAATGTAATTTTCGCTACTCGGCACAATGCGGTTTTACATGTGGAGGAATTCACTACAAGTACTCATTGTCTTTGTGCTTTAAATGAATAAAATTAATTATATGTGTGTACGTTCATACGATCATTAATTTTGGCACTCTGTAAATGATTTTTTTTATTGCTTGCCATTTATTTCGCACATTTGATCATGTCATATCTGGTAATACCTTCAGACATGTGAACTGCTGCTCAAGGGATATCCGCTCTTGCCAAAGATTTGCAACACTGTTTCCCTCTCGTCTTTGCTTAACGGAAGTAACGGCTCTCGGCATGGTCCTCCGTAAAGACGTTTCGCATCCATGGAAGCTTTTAATCCTGCAACTCCGAATTTCCTTGTGACCTAGATTGTTAGGATCCCAGATCCCAGACAAAACACAACTTTTACTTTGGTATTTTCAAAAGAGAAAGTTTTGTGGAGGGGAAAGAAGAGGAGGATACGATCACCTCCAAAAAAGAACAACAACCGGAAAACAAGGTTTTGTCATGATAAATACTTCACCTGGCTGTTGTTCCATTTCTTTAATCAGTATTATGTGATTTGGTAGGGGAATCACTCGGACAAGGTATTTATCATGAGATTTATTAGGAAAGATGCTCTTCTACAAATTTACCATGAAATTCGGGGAGATTAGCGTCCTCTGTAAAGATACCGCTTTCGTGAGTTCCTCCTTCTGGAAGAGTGTGTACAAGGTGCAGACCTCCTCTCCAAGAACATTCGCGAGGGCACCAATCACCCCCACACAACCTGTCCAGGGAAAATAAGCATTTACAATTTGTTTAATTGGCGGTTTACATCCCTCATATCTTTTTGTTTAAAAAAGTCAATTTTAACTTTAATTTTAGCTCTGTGGATGCTCTTATTATTATACAATTAAGTTTTTACTCGTTAATCTCGCTAAAATGTTAATTGCTCGCGTGTGTGATTTTACCCTAGTTTCATTGTTTAATAATAAACATGGGTAGTACCGAGTGCCACCATGGTACTTTATGGAATCCACGAGGAATGTCTGTCTGTCTGTATGTATGTAAATTGCGTACCGATTTGTATGGGAATTTGTACACAGATTAATTGGCACCAAAAGAGGAACGATATTGATTTTCATCTCGTTCTAGGGTCAAGGGTACCCAATTTTTCAAGTGTCATGTTTTGTGTATCTCGCTACATTTCTCATTCTGGCACTTATCTTTATAAATTTCGCCTCGTTTATTTTTTCTACCTTTGTGTCTTGAGAAAGCTGACAAGGAGCAGATACAATGGAAACACAACAGAAATAAGCGATTCGTGTATAGGAACAAGACAATAAAGAAACTTTTTTTATGACTACATTTATACTTGTTTAGGTCTTCTACGACGAGTTAGGTCGGCAGTTAATAAATTAATTTAACGAGGTAATAACTTACCCATTAGAAGACCTGGAAGCATAAAACCAGCGGATCCAGCAACAACCTGGAAATCTTTCGGTGCGTTGTGTACAATTTCTGAAATTTTCATGATCTGCAGGACAGCAAAAAAAAAGAGTGCTTTTTAATGGAACTAAAACACCCATTTAGAGAATACATAAAAAAAGGAGAAAATCCCTATTTGTATTTCTCTTTTGCAGCTTTTTTTTATTATCATCATAACATGTCGTTAAAGCATGATTCAGACTTTTGTGTAGGTTCTATCCATATAAATATTTGAGGCCTTTGATGGTGCTTGGGTGAAAGTACCTCTCTACTTTGGGAACATATAATTTAAAATAAAATTTCCAATTGGAACATTCTCTCTCTAAAATTGTTATGTTTACAGGAGAATCCTTTTTAGAAAATTAAATGATTTCGTAAGAATCTTCCAATCATCTCATAAATATTAATAGAGTTGCTTCTTTGAAAAAAATAGCATGGGAAATGGGATTATGTAAGATTAAATGAGAGTAGTCAATGAATCGTACAAATGTACATATTATTAATATAGAGTTATGTGGAAGTGGAACATTGTTGGAACTTCCAACTTGGAAGCACTAATAACATCATATACATTTATATTAGCTGTTTGTCGAAAATCTACTCTTTTTTTAACCGATTCTTTCTCGCGATCCAACTGTCGCAATCAGAAAACATACTTTTGCCAATTTTCTGCAAGATTTACTCCTCTCTTTGCATTCCATCCAGGCTTGTTCAGAAGCTACTTTCGGTTGATCAGTTATGTCAATTAGATATGCTCTAAAAAACCAGAGCAGCCAAAAAAAAGTCAGTTGCAATTTGGAATCCTCTTTTTCTCCTTTCAACATTTCCCCCGGTATTTTCATATTTTTACAATTTCAGTGTTTCTATTTATTTATCAACTCTTTACCAACTTTTCTCCCTTCCAAAACATAACACTCCCCGAGTGAGTATCAAGTTGGTAGAAATAGCAAGAAAAGCTGTACAAACAATGTAAGGTGATTATTAACTGGGTCCTAAACATGGAAATGGGAAAGTTTCCTTTAATTTTATACTTTTGTCCGGACATGGAAATTCTTACGGAGCACGGGAGCGGTGCTCCCAGGGATTAGGGATTTAATTGACCAGGGACCCGTTTTTTTTTGCTCACCAGGGATCCGTCACAGATTTGGGGAGCAATGCTCCCAAAAAACGGTATTTTCGGCGGAGCATTTTTTTTTTTGCTCATCAGGGATTTTCGCAGAAATTTTAGCAAATTTCAGGGTTTTTTTTGTCTCATCAGGGATTTGTTTTGGGTCATCAGGGATTTTGTTTTGGATCCGGGAATGGTTTCACCAGGGATTTTTCAGGTTAACCAGGGATGGCAAACTTCGTGCTCCCGAGCCATTTGTAAGAATTTCCATGTCCGCTTTTATCTGAAATGTACAGTTTTGGTTGGGATATGGAAGGGAAAAGTTGTGAAAAGTGGGATATCCTCCTGTGATAAAGTAAAGTTTAAAATGCTCCCAGCATGGAGAGGTGACTCTTAATCAGATTATACATTTGCCTATATGAAAGAGGGAATCAGTGAGTGTCTCCTTTGAACTGGTGAGGCGCGTATTAAAAAA
>JAQIXX010003126.1:0-21094 GCA_034700605.1 Willowsia nigromaculata
AATATTTTACTAAATTGACTGTAGATACAAAACGCTTGAGAGGTGCAACGTATAATTAAATATTTAGAGGTTTTCGATTATGCTCTATTCAATGGAAAAGGAATTTTTAAAATCGGTGATTCCCTTATCCATGTACTCCCATTGTTAGTATACTCCAAGGCATAGGGAATATTATGTCTTCACTAAAGTGATATTTTGTATATTTTAAGATTTTATATTAACTCTCACAGGCCTGTAATAAATACTACATTACAAGAAGTATTCCCTACTCGTCACCCCCACTACTATGTTACATTATTATACTATCTGTGCTATAGATGCTCTCAAAGATACAAACTCCTATTTTATCTGTTATAACTACAAGGACTTCTATGTAACAATCTATTAGGGAGTGTAGTGACTATAGTGGTCTAACCAGAGCAGCAGTAGTACTGCTTTCGGTGGTACATTACAATCCCATTAAAATAATTGGTCTACCTGTCGTCTCAAAGTAAAATAATTGTCTTTTCTGGCAACTGAAACACTTGAGGGGAAACTGTATGTATCTAGTAGCAGTTTTGCTACTTGTACAAAACTATATTTTGTTTGTGTGCGATACTGTGTACTGTGTAGTTTAGGACAGACTTTAAACATACATCGTCAGGATGAAAAAATAAACTTTATGGAGTAGAAAAAGCATATTGCAACATAAATACATGCCACTATTATTATAGCTAACTTTTGTTCATCTAATAGAGATTGCATGCTCGTACAAGAAAGTGGAGTAAAGCAAAGTTGCGGTTGTGTAACTCATGAAATCACTAAAACCCAAGCGTAAGACACTCGCACATCGCATATTATACGTAAAAGGATTCGAAAGCAGTGATAACAAAACGGTACAGATTTTGTATTGATATAGACATTCTGTCTTGATACAATACAGTCATAATGCCGATGCCTATACATTAGGTCACTACGACCATATTTTCATAAAGGAAACTGGGAGAAAGGTCATATATTGTATTACTAGATGCATGGCTAGCTCAATTGAAAGTGATAGGTATTATTTCTGTCATTCGTGGCTTTTTGAGCCTGTTTTTATGAATAAGTACACGTATAAAGATGTGGTCATTTTAATTTGGGAGTTTTCTTGCAGATGAGCAATAAGAGTGTTTTTTCTCTCTATTAGTACATTAATGTTCTGTGAGCTTATATCACACAGATGAAACCCAGTGAATCTGTAAATCAAGAGACTATATGCAATAGAAAAATTATAAATTTTGATTCACCATTTGACGTGGATGCTTCAAATTATTATTTCTAAGGTCCTCATTAAATCAAACTACACAAGAGCAACTCTAGGAAGACCCTTTGATGATCTGAGTGAGTATAAATAAACAAGCATGTACACCACCGCCTAATTGCATAAATCAGATTAAATTACTGGGCCCGACTCTTAAAATGAGACAAACCAAGGGACTTCATGCTGTACAACTCACATATAATAAACAAACCAAAACGTGAGGAATACACGGGACGGTAATTTTGGTGAATAGATCATGCTTCATTCTTCATGAGAAATAAAAAGTCAAGAGGAAAGGACCAGTAAAACTTGTTGTTGCCACTTCAGTGCCTTCCCAAATACTTCTTCAAACTAACATGCCAGTGTGTGCAAAATACTACTTGTTGGAGCAACAAGGAACCGAGAAGAAGCCTGGAATGTTTGTATACTTGATATTTTTCATCGCTTGTTAAAGTAATGGTAACTTGTAAGTAAATAACATTCATAACTCCATTACTTTAGGTAGATTCTATCTCAGACGTACATTCAACACTCAAAAAAGAAACATACACGCCAAATTCAACATAAGCTGTCATTATATGAATCTTTGTGCAACACACAGCAACAGAGGAAATAGTATGATAAGAGTATCATCATCATCATATCATCATGGACTGAAATTAATTATCTAACATCACGCTTGACATTGGAATCCGTTAGGACTACTTGGAGATAAACGTCATCAACAGCTCATCCTTCTCATGTCCAATATATATCATCAAACCAAGTGAAAAGGATGTTTTCACTTTGTTACTTGCTTACTTTATCCTTTTCTGCTGCTCCTACACACACAAGTGCCACCAAAACATTAATACTCTCTTACTTTCTCTCACTCCCTCACTCTAAATATCTCGCATCTTTCACGAAAAGTGTTGCTGGTGATGTTTGTTTCCCATGCACTAAATTGTGTCCTCCTCGTGTTTTATTTACTCCGCTTGAGAAAACGCTTTTTGGTTGTTGTGTGTATGTTGTGCCTCTTGTGTCGTGGTACGTGGATATTTATTTTGCCCAATTTATTTCTCCCATTCCTATTACTCACTTTCACGGTCGGTAAAATTCACTTGAGTTCCTTTTACCGCATACATTCTATATTATGAAAGTACGTATAGGTTATATGTGTACTTATGCCCGAATACACCGCAGCTACATTTGCTTTCACTTAAATTATCAGTGCATGCAATACGAAATTACTCAGGGTACAAGAAGAAAATCAGAGTCAACGACATACAGACAAAGTTGCAAACTGACAGGGTGTTTCAGACTATGCATAAATGGGCAAATGAGGAGCTCACCATTTCCAGTAATGAATACAACCTGTTCAAGCTTTCATTTTTTTTATGATACCAAACTTTTATAGATGGAATATTCTACATCACTCTAATCAACAACACAGTATTCCAAAACGAAACATTTTTATACTGCATATGAATATTGGTCTACAGCATCTGTCAAAATAATGTCAAATGAGTGATGTGAGACACAAGATATATTTTCATAGGTTTTATACATATCTGCAGGATCTTTTGTGTGAGTACTTGAAGAAGTGGTTGACTGCGGGTGAAGACAGTTTGTATGAGAAGTTTAGGTTTATATAATGTTTTGAATCAACTATAGGGAAAAATCGTTTGTGGATTATGGATATGAGCTCATACTGTCATAAAAATAATAAAAAGGTAAACATTTCATATACTCCAATTCTCAAAGAAGCATTTACTCTATTTTATGTAAAAATATATCGAGAAAAACAGTGGGGTGAACACCAACGTCAACAGAGAAAGTGACTGAAAGACAGGATATATATATGCGCGCATAAATTGCAACGCTTTCCCCATCTCTGACTCTAGCCCTTTCCTGGTTGGACAAATACCGTTAAATAAATATGCATACAATATATTATTATTTATTTATCTACAATATAACCCCCTATGATCCAAATGCTTTTGTGAAAGGAGAAAGAAGTCAACTAAATATGATGTTTCGTCTTGTCTGTCCCCTTCCCATGACTAGAAAGTATAGCGCATCGCATTCGCAGAACACTTGAATGTTCACCCAACTGTGAGATTTGGATGAGTTCTTTGGTGGTGCTAGTAGTTGCATGTTGTAGTTTGTAACACGAGTGACTTTTTTCATTCGAGGCGTATGTTCACTTTCGGGTCACGAAGCAAAACATCTGGTTCCATCCTCAACCAAAAAGAGTATGCAAGCAAGCAAGAACTCTTACGTATTCGACCACTTTAAACAAAGATAGTATAAAATGCCAGAAAAACCCGAAGCTATAGATGGATGGATTTCTGACTTATTGAAAAAAGATACATATTTACTTGTAGCATCAGGAATTTCTCTTTTTTTGCCTCCACGAATAAGCAGTGTTGTATTTTCTTCAATAATACAATATAAATATCAATCATACAAAGTATACGTGACCTGAGATGTAAGGGGGGAAACGTTGAATAGAGAAAGGAATGCATACGAATCCTCTTCCAAGAGGATTGACGAAAACGTTATAATTTTTCACTAAAGCGAAAACACAAGCCCCTCAAGTTTTTATTCGCTTCGATACTGTCTAAGATGATGACTGACAAGAATATCTTTCGAGTCGCGTCCTCCGAGATCGACGAGACCGACCAGAAGAAGGAGAAGGCTGAGCTTTGGCTTTCAACAGAAATTTAACATGTACAAATTTATAGCAATGGCTATACCTAGTGTAGCCGTATATAGTGTTCATCTCAAATTAATAGACAAAGAGGATATACATCCATGTCCAATACTGACAACTGATGTGAACACAACTTTTCAATAAATGCATACGCATGGAACAAGCACGTACTCTGGTTAGTTGCTTTTTTGCTTATTTGCTCTACTTCACTTTCTCCAGCTTCCCCTTACTTTAGTCACTATTTGCTTAAATTATAATGGTGTGTCTCTCTTCGAGAATCTTCTTCGTACCAACAAAACTTGCATTTTATTCTGATGTCAGTTTTTGTTTTTTGTCAGCCCTTCTTACACTTTCACTCCACTGTTAGCTCAGGTGTACCACTCAGCGAAACATGAAATTATATACGTGGATACAGATGTAAAGAGATTTTGACTCAAGTATGCAGGTAATGCAACATCCAGTAATACCTCTTATGGTAAAAATGTACTAATATTATAAAACATCATATATTTTGTATAGTGTACTGTGAAAAACACTACAAAATCATTTCTCTTTTACAACGTTACTCTAAGCACCTAGTAAAACCGCCTTATCTCATGACATTACCTTTTTGGTTGACCATGCGATATGCCAAACTATATTATTAAAAATATAAATAATGTACACTCGATTTTTCTGCTGTTCAGATTTTGGTTCAGAAAATACTTTACTTTTTTAGCAGCCTTTAGGTAAATACGTGATATGTTAGATAACAAAAATGGCAAGTGTACATAAGAGTGAAAAAGCAGAATGAGTTAAGCTAATGTGGTTATACAGGTGCAAAAATGCTTTTTAGCATCAATGAGAGAACCCATTAACCATTAACCACTTTCTTCAAGTACATTGCAAAGGAAGTACAGCATCAAGTCAGCAATCCGTGTAAAAGCAGCCAGCGAAAAATTTCCTTTAAGACGCCCAATAAAAACTGGCTATTACTTTGGTCTAACAAGTGGGATATTTTCTGACCTCTCTCAGTCTTCTGCTCATAATCTTTTACGCTTCCACAAGTTCTTTGAAAGATGTTATTTGATTTTGTTTTTATTTCGGTATACAGAGGAGTAGAAGAGGTGGATTATGCACAGCATCTGCGAATCATTAATGTGTTCATACTTATGAAAATTACAGCTTGATACCTAGGAAAACCTTAAAATGAAAAGGAAAACACCATTCCAATTACCCTCCTGCCATTCTTGAGCACCACTGATGGTGATGATGATGGCGGTGGTGGTGGTGGTAGTATAGAAGATTACGATTACATCGTTTTCTCTCAACTTTACCACCAACGCCAATATCAATACCCATCTCTCGTAGAAAAATGAGACAGCCGCTGCTGCTGCTGTTGTATGTATGGTCTTGTTATGTGCGTTGGAATAGTGTAAAATGGAATGATAGAAGCGGAGATTGGGAGAAAGGAGAGAGAACGCATCGTGGTGTGCGACAATGGATCTACTTAGCGTAATGAGATCAAGTTCATTCTAGCATGTTTCTTCAAACGCCATTGCCTTTTATATTGCCAATGGCATTAAATACCTCGGAATATCCGATGATACTTCCATCACTCCGAAGCAGATTAAATGTTACGACAGGTCCTTGAGTTTGGGAAGAGGTGAAATTCGTGTCAGAATAAATTTTAGCCACCCGCTGTCCATTCCCATAACACATTGTGGATAAGACTCTGTAAAAGTACCTGAAATGATGAGGGGATAGTAAAGGAAAACGTTCAGACACAAGGCGCTTTCGCATTAAAATTCATAATTTCACATTTCAATAGAGAAAACAGGCATGCATATAACTGCCAGTTTCCAGTTTGCAAGGTACTCTCCAGGTAAAGTAAAATGCATTATTATTAGCTTTGAAAAATTACTGTGCAAGTCTAAACGTCCTTTCGCTGATGGATTCCATGGAACGACATAATCCAGACAGCGTATCCAGTCCATCTCTTATAGCCAAAATTGAGAGAAATGGAATGGTTCCATCTTCGAATCTATGGGAAGGAAAATGGTAACATTTACTTCAATTTTCAAAGCGGCCTGTACAGTTGATAGCTTTGTCTGCTTCATTCATATTTAAGTAATCTTAGTTGGATTCTTTTGTGTGCAAGCCTTTCATGCTTGCTTGCCTACCCCTCAAGCTGTGTACTGAATGCTGGGTTGGATAGTTGGATCATACATGTGTACAAAATCTAATAATATACTTCTGTTATTTCTAACATTTTTCTTTCTGTCAGACAAGAAAAAGGCATTACTGTGCATACGATACAAAACTTTGTTCGTATAGGTAAACTAGTGCATTAAAAACAAAAGCGAACTAAGACAAAAAAACGGAAGCGAAAGAGAAAGCAGAACAAAGTGAATAGTAAACGGGCGATAAATCGATGAATGATCCCCACCATAAAAATCAAAAAAAAAATTGTAACGCTGGTTGTGCAGCGGTGGTTCCCTTCGTCTGTATAAGCCAGACAGCATTCCTAATTGATTTTTATGTACCTGTTGCTAGAAAATAATGGTTATCCAAAATGTTCAAATATTATTCTCTAACACACTTTCTCCATACTACCTTTCTTACTTGTTCTTCCATGTTCGATTCTAAACCGTTATTCTAGCTATTCTACTATTTGGAGTTCCACTTCCATCTTTTTGAGATTGAATAATATATTTTTCTTGATAGAAATTGGTTGTAGAAGTGGTACGGATTGTTCAGCAGTAAAAGTAATTTTCGAAAGAAATTAGTTGATGTTGATATAATAGATACAAATAGAAGAGCTTGGTAGCTAGAGAAGACATACATAATTTTGCACCGCACATGTACAAACATAGAGAAGGGAAAGATACACCAAATCCATAAATACTGCACAAAAAAATGTCTATTCTGCGAGTCACTTTTACAGCGAGATTTACTCAGAATAATATGGCTTTCTACCGTCGACTAGGAAGTAATTTTTTCCTACGATATAGTTACTCCGTCTCAGTTCAAACAAATGACAAAAGCAAAACGTTTTTTTTTTTGGGAATTACATGAAACTTGTGGCACGAACGTACAACACACAACTTTATACGAACGAAAGCTAAACTGTATGCATGCAATAATAAACCAAAAACCACAATCGAAAAGTGAATTTACGTAGGTGGATTTTACCACGTTATTGGGTTATTTTGTATTTTTGCCTTTTTGGACAGCCACCACATGTGAAAAATTAGGGCAATAGCTGAACTACAGTCTGTACACATGATATAAACTTGCATACAAAGTATACAAGAGGGAATAGTACACTTTCAGTTCAGAATGGCTAATGGCAAGTTGGATAAATTTAGATTGGAATGAAAAAAAAACAAGCATAGATACAAACTGTAATGGAAACGGAATAGTATCGCCTGGTCTGGGATCTTATGTTTTTTTTACCTAATTTAGCGAGAGGTTTCGAATGTTTGTTCATTCTAACAATGGCTCGAAAGTAAAGTAGCAAACAATGAGAGAATGTACTGAATACTCAATTATCTAAAATACTGGAATGCATTCAGTTTGTGACCATTATGTTTTTATATAACTTACCGTTCATACAGGTTGGTCCTCTTCACATGAAAAGGTTGGGAAGGAACCTGAATGTTTACCGTGCCACCTCCAAAATACACCTTGTTCAACACATGAGCACTCTCATTTCGGACTATCAATGCTCCCAAACCTGGAAAAAAATAAAGAGAGAAAAAATATAATAACAAAATGAAAACATCATGTGCCAACAAAAAGAGGAAAAGAACAGCGGGAGAAGCAACAACAACAACATTGTGAATAAAATGGAATCTAAGAATGGAGCAAATTAGAGATTTCATCAATTATTCAGCGACACTTGAATGTTCGCAATGCTCGCTCTCTTCTCCGCATTATGTTTAAAGTACATGGCTCGTTCTGGTTGTCTGCCTGCGTGTGCAGGCTTTTCCTACTCACTTGTAACAAGCAGTTACATTTAAGGGCCTGGAGGCCACAAAAGCTTTGTATTTTAACATAAATGTTGTAAAACTTATATACAATTCACTGCCTCCATCAACCAACAAGTATATGTAGCTACGAATACTGAATTATGAAGGTGCATGGATTATGGAAAAAACTCATGAATGGCTATGTCTCTATGCTGCTTGAACCCCAGAAGAAGAAAAAAAAGACCCAAAGACATGCATAATAATGATTGTGAAGCTATGAATTTTTCTGGAAAACTAAATGGCACAATTTTTATCATCTTTAGTTTTCTCTTGCTACGCTAAATTGTCTTAGTTTATGGCATAGCAGAAATCTTCATGTTTGTAAAATTATCATTTCTCTATCCCTTCTAGCATAATATGTTTGTTTAAACTTGTGGTCCTAGTCCTTCGTCCGTCGTTTGTACACGAAAACTCGTGTAAACAAAATTGCCATTTTCAAAGGGTTCAAATGTAGTTTGTCCACTGAAATTGCTAAGTTTACGTGGACTTGATATAATATGATATCATGCCAGCACTGTTTATTCAAGTGAATTTTTGAATTAAATATTTGTGAACAAACAGGTTCCATCTAGAAAAATTTATCGTAAAAATATAAGCAATTTCAAGTGCACAGAACAGAATAATAATTGTGTGACGATTATAACAAGAACATATTTTTGGGTTGGGTATTTGTGTGTAATACAATTTGCTATCGTTCACAAACCCAACAAATGCTCATAATATAATACTAGTGTTTTATTATTTTCTTCCAATGATTAGTTTTATTTAATCCGTGAATTAATATCCATTACATTCATTCAGTATGCAAACATATTGATCAGCGGTACAACAAATTACATATAGTCATGCATGGAATAATCCTGGTTTGGGTCATTTCAATCTCCACCTTATGAATTCAAAGAAACACATAAGTGGGCAACATTGTTAAAACGGGAATTCTTGCAAATTTCACTATTGCTTGTTCTCCGTCGCATAATTTAAGGATAGGATGACGCTTGTTGTATGTTGTTAACAAGTGTAGTAAAAATGTAGAGGTGAATATATTCTCAAAAAATTGTCCTTAGGTTCCAAGTCAGGACTATGCGATACTGTTTACTTTCTCTGACTCACTTGTGTTCCTTGCTGAAGTTAAGTATTAGCATTGTCCAATAGAAATAACAAATTCTACCCTGTTACTGTATGCATTAATGCGTGTGTAACTATACACCTTTTGCTCTCTTCATCCTTTATTTTGTTTATCTGTTCGGTGGTCGAACAAAGTCCGTCAAGCACAAAATAGTTGTAAGGAAATTGAATTTTAATATGGTTTAAATAAATAAATAATTTATCCACATCTGCTAATTTATTCAAGATCTCAAAGAAATTTGAATGCTACAGCCACATCATATATAACGTATCAACAACTGTCTGAAACACAAAATCGAGCGAAAGAAAAATAGAAGAAATGCTTTCTTATAGTGTGCATTTTAACGCTATGTAGTGTGCAGGTAAAGATAAAACTACCGTTCGAAAACTTTTTAAAAGTTTCATTTATTTGACTCGCTTGCCTCCACTCAGGCTCATTGGGAAGCAAGAAAAAACAGCAGGATTTGAGCTAATAAAACCTGCATAAATATAAATTATTTCTTGCTATTTGCATTTTCATCCACCTTTTCCAATTTTGATAACCACACCGCCATCACCTATCCAAACATAACGTGCTAAGATGATGGAACAAACTTAGAACAAAAGGAATACATGAAGTCAAATGAAAAAGTTGTGTGCAGGTAATAGATGGAAAAAAAGGCTGCGTGGAGAAAGCGATTCGTCGAATAAAAACTTTATTTACTTATCCTATCAAACGAGAAAAACTACGTCGTAATTGGATTTTATCTGCCAAGCCTGTCATTATAAACTTGTAGCCTTGAATAATTTGCCTACAAAAGTTTCTTTTTTCTACTAGACATTTTTCTGCATATAAATAGCTATTCCCGAATTTTTTCGTGGTAACAATTAACTTATGGCATGCGATTGTTTGTCACGTTAATAATACTGAGTCACATCCTTAGTTGTAATGACTTTGTATCTTACATTCATGCATGGAATTTTGTGCTTTATGAAAAAGTAAGTGCGGTAGTTCCTTTGGCAAGTCAGTGAATTTAAAGTGCTTAAACTACTTCAAGTCATTTTAAGTTAAATTAAATTTGAAACACAGCAAACATATTAGCTAGGCTAATAAGTATGTTTTTTGCAACGCTTTTGTAGTAAATCTGAAAAAAGTGCACGCATTCGAAATACGAGTTGATTTCTATAAACAAAGATTTGTTGTAAAATTTACGGTAGCTTTGTAGTTCTGGGCAAAAATAAATCCTGAAATACATTTGGAAAGTTTAATAAAAATAGATTTCTACATACTATGAAGTTTTATCACGCAGAATTCATTCAAAAATATATACACAGTTTCTTGTTTGAGCTTATATGCTAAATTATATGTTTGTGTCCTCCCTGTCTGTAAAAGTAATAGTTGGTTAAGGTATAGATTGAAAGATGGGAAGGAACTCATAGCACAGCTAGCTGTTTATTTTCAAGGATCACTTGAAGATACAGAACTACAAATCCCCATTACGTACTTACCCTACCCAAGTACATGACTATATTATACAGTTTTCTATTTTCATTTAACTTTCTCCAACTGCTTCAACAGTTCCGCAGTATACCTACTATTATGGAAGCTACAAGCATTATCTGATGTACATGCACTTTGTATGACGTGTTGACGCGAACAAACGATATATGACGACCATTTGCCATATCAAAGAATCACTCCAAAATGATTTCCTGAATGCTTTTTGCGATACAAAATGCGTGAGTAGTATGTACCTACCATTGTTAGCTTGACTATCTAGAACTAGTTGAATGTCCGTTGGAAATGAAAATCAAGAGTACTGGAGATATTTCTAAAGGTTAATCCTGCATGCTGCTTTCACTCAGCTAGATAACATAACAAGGCTGCGACACTGTTTATGCTAGAGCTCTATAAATCTTACAATGCTGTAGCTAATCAGAATAGAGAAGTGTCTGAAGAGGAAGCTCAGCTTTTGAAGTCACTTTCCTTCTCTAACCAGTTGAAAGCCTAAAACTAGTCATTTCCTGACAATTCAGGATTATTTCCTCTTTCCTTAGCGTTTTAGTATGCTTTTTTGTTCCAACCATGAAATGCATTAAAACTTGTGGTAAAATGGCACCCACATAATTTAACTTTTTTTACTTCTCTTTTTCTATTGAAGTCAGGCAAAGCAAAAATCTTTGCTTTTTAAATTCCGCAATGATGAAGCTCGAAAAAGCTTTCTCGCGTCAACTCATCGAGTTGTGCTAATATAAAATATAAAAGACATGTTCTGTTCATAGTATGACTAAATAATATTTTTGATTAGGGCATGTTTTGACCATTTGAGACAAATCAATATTAAACTTATGTGTATTTACGGAATATTGAATTTCTGTTTTGGAAAATAGAATTTTAATGACACATTGGTTCCTAAGATTAAAATTTGAAGTTGGGAACGTATTTGAACTTCAAGTGGCACAGGTTAAAAATTGGTAAACTTTTGTTCATATCATCATAAAGCTAACTAACAACGGGGTAAGTAAGTACCAACGGGGGCGGCGGTAGCATCGAACACATCTTTGGCAAAATTCGCGAAAAGTGAAACTCAAACAATTTTGTTGCTTTCTCATGAATATGATCCGCATTGTGCATACATGCATACCTTAATTTTCCAGTCAAAGGAACCCATGGGCATGTTACCTCACACACAGTCAACATATCCGATTCAAATTAGTTTAAAGTATGGCTACTGAATATTTCCCTTGTGAACCCTGGAAAATATTTCAAAGCTCATATGCCCAGCCAACTTATGGGTTTTATTCATTTACCTTAACAATTGCATGTAGGCTGTAGGCAGATATACATGTTACGACCGTGCGAATGGTTATTATAAGTAAGAGAAATAAAAGGGAAGTTGAAGTAGCGATATGATGGAGGATTCCAAAGGAAAATTTAATACACCTTTGGAATGTTCACCTTTTTATCAGAAGTGTGTGGACTACTGTCGATGTCGACATTCTTCTTGAAAATAAAGCAATGAAATCGTAAAACTCCCATATTATCTTTACATCCAAACGTGCACTGTCTATTGCTTGAAGTGAGTGAGTACACATTGTATATATACTTTTACTTTTTCCATGTGAAATCCCATCTGTGTTCATTTCCTTTAAAGCATTAACTTTTATATTTGAGTTCCTCTCAAGAGACATATAGCATAACACAATATGTTTTTCAAGCTCAACCTGTCATGCCCTCAATCTCCTTTCTATCCCATTCTGTCCAGTAAACAGTGTTATATCTAAACACATACATTATGCAGGTATCTATCTCTCTACAAAGAAAGCTTTTGTCATAAAAATAATGGCTAACACTAAAAAATTGCAACGTCCAGTTCACCACTCTTTTCTCCTTTCCCTTCTTTTCAGCAATATCAACTCAATTTTTTATGTACACAATTGTGAATGCATGTGTTATGTTATTTTTTACTATCCATATGAATTTAAACACAAAACTGCTGCGTATGGGAATGGCAGTAAGTCTGGGAATGAGTTTATGGTAGTATATGGAGTACACACATGTTTGATATGATTCGAAATAGCAACAAAATGTAGTCCTCTTGAAGTTGAAACTGTGTGTGAGCTTTTTCATTCAATAACACTGTATGCACTCTTGTCTCTCCATATATCACCTTTTAGGAAGAATGCAATCCAGAATGTAAACCTGGATCTGGCCACTCACAAAGGGTCGTAGATCAGCAGCTGGATTTTTCCCTCTTTCTATTTCATTCCATTCCACATTACTTATTTATATGTGTACTTACTCTCAGGCACTAATACCCATTTGTACATTACAAACGAATTATATATGAATGTATAGGAGTTACAAAAACTAAAAAGTTGATAGCTTTTATTGTGTCATCATACTAGAAAGGGGTAGAAAGGTGAAACACGAAAGAAAGCCATTTTGTTAGCGAAAGAGAAATTTTATACCTGTTTCACGACGCTACTGCCACTGTGTCTGAGTAAAAAGCTTTAGTCGGCGGGGTGAAATGAAATGCGCTTCTGTATTCAATAAAATTCTACAAAAGCCAGTAGCAGCCTCTCAGCAGAACACATTGGTAAACACGTTATTTTCTCCATTTATACTGGATAATAGCTCGTAGTTTTAAATGCATTCGAGAATTCAAAAAACCCAGCGCTTCAGCAGCAGCAGCAAGCTTCTACCTTCAGCATAGATCGTGGCAGGTCAAAAAGGCCAGTATTTTTCGATCATAATCACGCCAATGAATGAGTTTCAGCTATGCGGGCAATGGATTTCCCTTCTCCTTTCCATCTAAATATGATGGGCATTAGAATTTCAATGCGGGCCCACCACTTATGAAAAACCGCTCAGATATTCCTGTTGCTCCATTCGTCTCTACACCAGTTTCACATTTTTTTCTTCGATTCACTCACTTGCACCCTTTCACTTTAAAATTCATAAATATGTACATCAGCAGATGATAAAAATATGAATCTGACTGAATGTGAGTGAAATCGTGAGGATCTGGAGGTTCGGTGGTGGAGGGAACAGCAAGAGAAAAAGGTGGATGTAGAATATGGTGGCGGTGACTTTTTCATATCTTTTTCTTCCCCAGCTCCTTTCTTCCAAAATAGCGCAATATTCAATACAGGAAAATTGCATGGCATTCAAAGGATTTAACTCGACTAGCTATTATTTTTTCTTTAATGCTCTACTTACGTCAACCTTAGTACCAGCAGTAAAAGCGCTATTATTGCCCATACTGCTGTGTAATATTATTATTATGATTATATAAAACTTTCTTATATTTCGCTTTCTCTGTGAGACGTACGTGTGTCTCTGAGAAGGTTTAGTTTAGGCGAAAACTAAAAAAAGAAAACTGTCATGGGGTGGTAGACACTAGACAAGGCAAGTGAAAAAACCGGGGTCTTTTTGGACTTTGAAACATGCATATGGAACTGCTATATTACAGATATACCACTAGTGCTTATAAAAGGACATGTTCGCTTCTTTTTTTTCCAAAGTTTTTTTCCTTGGGAGAAGCTCCTCTTCTTCTCTTCTTTAAGTTGTCATTTTATAGAAAAAGGTAGTGTGTGTACTGTTGTGGATGGATGACTGAATATTATTATAGAATTACTATATAAAAGTAATAATAAATGGATAACGTATGGAATTGTACGTAAAAATGCTGCGACTGCGACACACATACACAAATTTAAATAGGCCCTACGACGAATCCTCATTCGAATGGGTGAATCTCCACGAATTCGTTTCTATTCATTTCTTGAAAAGGCAAATCTCCGGTAAGTTAGTAAAGGCAACGTGGTGTAGCTTGCACGCATATCTCACATGATGCATGTTTCGTATTTTATATGATGCTTTGATACTGCTACTACTACAGAAAACATGAAACTTTGCTGTCTTTTTTTCACGAGCTCGCATACATGATCATGATGATGACGATGAAGAGGGCGAGAAAGAGCGAAATGTACAGTTGTGAAAGGAAGCGTACAAGTATGTAAAAATATGAAATTTAAGTGAAAGAAGAAGTAAATATTCGCATACATACAAACTGTGAGAAAATGAGTATATGTTTGTGTGAGAGTGAGAGGAAGAAAGGCTGCCTTTTTTCTACTTCTTTTTTCTCTTCCTCTCCTCCAACAAAAGCAGAGACCTACGAGACACGGAGATTCCACTCAGCTACAAGGGTGTAAAGACAGCGCAATTTTTCTCATACATAATGTATTGTTCACATGAATACGTTGCATGGTAAATGTATCATCGTTGCTGGAGAGTAACTGGAGAATTAGACGAGGGGTAGTATGAAATTCGGCATCAGCACAAGAGAGCGGTGTCTTTTATATTTTATATCTTTCAGTTTATTGTGTATATGCATGCATATTTGTACCTGTGTACGTTATACATTATATATGCACGTTGTCGTTTGCACAACGAGAGAAAAGTTTTCTTCCAAAATCCTTACATTAGGAGACCGATAAAGGTCTCATATTCTATGCATACAATTTAGTGAGGAAATCCCATTCATTTTCCCAGACAAATGTAACAGGTGAGTAAAATAAAAATGTGAGTAGGTATCGTAATCAGAGCTTACATGAAAACTGTGGAAGCCCTACAATAATATGTTGGAAGTCTAATGCATACCTAAGTGCTACACACACACATAAAACTCATTTTGTGGCAAATAGAGAAAGTGGTATTAAGACGGGGATTTTAAGTCACCAATTTTGTGGAAACATACTCTTGTTTTCTCTGTCGATTGTGGTGCTCAATATTTAAATTTTCAATTTTATCACACAATGCCACACCACAAAATGTTGAGCGAGATTAGGCAGACATACTAGTGAAAAAGAGAAAGTCAGGGCATGTTGATATCATAAGCTTCCTTCACTTCAAATTCAACCTTTGAATAATCATCCTGAAATAAATTGTTATGTAGTTCATATAAACTCAACTGTTGTGCAGATTATGTGAGATATGGTTAAATGGCAATAACAAAAAAACAAAGTTTATATGTATATCCTGTATATAGTTGACATTTAGGCATGCTTACACTTACAAGAGTTACATTGTCACGAGTCAAGATAGGGACAAGTATAAACAAAAAGATTGATGCATTCAAAAGACATATCTTTAAAGAATTTGTTTGTTGAATAACATTTTCGTACACTCATATCTGTAGACTGCTTAAAATTATAATGCTTGCAATGTGTCATTAATGGAGCATGATTCTTGTCTGCAGGATGAGTAAGTATTTTCAGTGCACACTCATAAAATTTTGTACACTTTGTGTGAACAACCCTTTAATAAGGTTCCATAACTTTGTTCAATATCAGATGCGTTCATGCAGTTAAAATGCGTCGGGGAACGCAATTATAGTTTTAGTTCTTCTCCCAGACTGTTTGGCATTCAACTAATGCTTTTCCATAAGTTGTTTTAAGTAAATTATGACATCACGTTTATTGCACCAGAATCGCATAAAATGAAGTTTACAATAGCTTGTGAAAACTTTTCTAATAAACTTGTGAATCAAATGCAATTTTGCACAAGTGGAAACGTGTAAAATCTTAGCTAGCACGTGAAATCTGAGAGAAAATGAAGACTTGTGCAAAGTACAGATCATGGTATGTTGGTTTAATAATAATATGTTCTAACAACCTATCGCTAGACTCCACTTGGTAAATATGTTATAAGTCTATCAAGCGCAAGCACACCGGCAAATTTTCTATTGAAGGTGTCCCAAGTATGTAATATACACTTTTAGATTTCTAGAAAACTTTGCGTTTACGCTATTCCCACTTTTACAATAATGATGGTAATGTCTGCCTATCTACCTTGTAGGCATATGCTTATGCTCACTCACTTCAACTTTGTGTGACTACTTTGCTGTTCAAACACACAATACCGCACCGCAGCATAGTGCAAATATACCGAGTGTTTTTCTTGAAAATACTTGATTCCACCTTGTACACACACCACTACACCACATAAAAGGAATTTTAATGGCTTATTTTCATTAAAGGCTCAATCTCTTTCTCATGGAAAAAGTAATTAGTCCAGAAGAACCTGTGCTACCGCACTACTTACTCTGTGCATACACAAACTCATCCTGGAGCTATTTATAACTAGATACATTATGTGCCTTCCGTCTACCAGTGCAATGCCATATTACGACACTTCTACAACAGGTAGACATTTCGACTGATAGTTATTAGATCAGTATGAAGACACATAGTCGCATGACTTATAAGGGTTGCTTTCTCCTCTGATTACTAAATTACTGTTTTCACGATCAAGCAACCTAATAATGAATCTGTTCGGCCAGTTGAAGAAGCTAATGTCAGTCAGGTAAAATATAGAAGGTAAAACAGGACACGGATAGCGGCGAGACACCATGTGAATTTGTAATGCTCTACGTGTTATCGGTATTTTATTATATTACAAGTTTGGTCCTGTTACTCCTGTATTCTTGTTCTATAGTACTGAATTTGAAAATGGTAGTTCAATCAACAGTTATATAGTTGCAAGAGAACCTATAATATTTTATTTGATTTTTATGCATTGAAGCATGCGAGGAAGATATGTAAAATGTAGCTTTTAATAGGACAATTAAGAAACCTTGGGGCAACTTAAGAAGCACCAATATTTCAAATATGATTTACGTAAATGGTTGAAATACTTTCCTAAAGTATGAAAATAGATGGTTTGCAAAACACGATATTATACTGGATATCGTATTACATTTACTTTTGTCGCTCGCAGGAGAAAGTGTTTGTCGCTATTCACAATTTGGGCTTCATTTCTAAAAACTCTGCTACTGCTATAGAAAATCATGTTGCTGGAATAGTAGTTATTTTCGTTTTACAAACTGCGAATCACATTTTTAGTGGCGATCTATGGGGCTCTTTTTTTGAAGAATGTTATTGAGTATTAACAAGGTTAGCAAATGTTAATGTATTAACTGGATTAACGTTTACAGTTGACATATTTTTAGCATTGATTTGCATGATGACTTCATTTATTTGAAAAATGCTTCTGAAAATGCGATTTTCCTTTCTTTTATTGTAACAGAATATTTTTGAATTATCTGGTGACGTAAGTTTGACTTGACATATCCTTCCGATCACAAAATAAATCAAGACGACTTGTCTGTGGAGTTAGTATCAAATAATCCAAGCCCTAAATGAATAGTGTTTATATAAATGTCCAAATAAAATGCATAAAATCGGCCAGTAGGACATTTTAACAATTCCTATTTCTTAATAAAACTTACAAAATGCTTTTGTCCCGAAAGAAATTGGCAATCGAATTCAAAAATGACAATTTAAAATAATCTACAATACTCTTCAACCTGTTAGAATATTGGTAGTGTATATCTTTTGGTTGTTTTGTGGTGGATGAAATCAAAGAAAAAGTCGAGTAGTTGGCACTGCATATTACCACTGTTTATCAATATGAGGATTTTGTATCATTAAATCATTGGTGCTATCAGATTACTTATATTCACCCAAAAGTATGTATTTATTTACAGTTTACATCACTGAGTATATAAATAATATACATTATGGCAATACTTTATCCTGAAATCCAAATCGTATAGATGTAATCTACCAAGGTAAAAAAAAATAACAGTAAAGCCGAAATAATAGGCTCGTCTCAAAGAAAACGATTCCTCGACTCATTACGCTATGGTGGTAGAAATCATCTAGCAGTCAGTCTATACTGCCAAAGAATTCCTTTCACAAATCCAAATATTGTACACGTATTATATCTTCACACAAATAGAGGAATTGCAACAGCCATTTCTCACTTTTGCTTCCTCTTGTTCCATTTGTGTGTACTCTCTCATTCTTTGAGAAGAAAAAGGTAGAAGAAACGAGCAAAGTGAGTGAAAACGAAATGGAAAAAAGAGATTAATTCAGGCATCATGAACCACTAGCACCGCCAGTCGCATTTTGCTACACGTAAAGAAATTCCTCTACGAGGCTATAATAGCCTGTAGCCTATACATCACATAGAGAAAAGACGAAGAAAGAGTATAAGAAACCCAGTATATCTCTCAAGGGAATTACATTCATCTCTATTTTCTATAGATTCTTGAGCTTGAGCTTGCCTATTATATTTCCCTTTAGTACATACAGCCAGCACACTTTCTCAGAATACACAAGATTTTCACTATTTACTACCGTTCCTCTATATCTCTCTAGTTAGTACAACCATCATCATAATAAGCAACAGCATCGTGAAGAGAACGCATCGGAAACCGCATTCTATAAGACACATTTTTCTCAAACAACAATAAAGCAACTCTATATTTTTCACAATTTTTCTCATTCTCGTCTTCATTCTCCGTTTCTTCTTCCTCTCCTGTTTATATTTATAAGAACGAAACTCTTGAATGAGGAAAAGGAGTATGGGATACAGAAACACAAACAAAAAAGATTAGAGCATGTAGTAATAGTAGTTTATAGTATAAAACGAAGAAGAGGTAAAATCACATTTATCTGTATCTTCGTACTTAGGTATGTAAACCGACCATTTAAAAAAAAAATAAGAAGCAGAATGAGAAGAAAATGAAGAAAAAATAAGAAAGAAACGAAGAGAACAAGAGAGAAGTAGCTAGAAAAACTCCGAAAACGTTCCATCTACAACGGTTAGGGTTGATGTTCTAAAAGGATGGATGGATAGATGAATTTCTTTTACTGCCTACCGACAAACTGTGGTGAAAAAACTAGTAAAGATATTAAATCCATGTAGTTGAATCGCTTCTTCTTCTGCTTCTCACATTTTTTCTTAACATTTCGATGTGCTCCTTATGCTATTTTGTGCCGAATAGAGCAGAGGGTTTTTGGGTTGAGTTGTTCTACACTTACAACTCTTCAAAATGAATAAATGTGCGCTCACACAAAAAAACCTCAACTAAGCTTCGGTGCACAGCGACACAAAAGATGAAAAAAGAAAGAAAAGATGTATTAAAAATAAATACGTACAACAATGTTTCTCTTTCTAAAATGATGGTACTATGTTAGATAGTCATATTTATATAACTTCAACCTTACTACTAGTGATACTTATTCCATTGCCTAAATTACTTCAGATGAAAATGGTCTTTTCTGCCCTACAGCTAGCATACTTTTTGTGTTGTTGCTCTATTGAAGAGGGAGAAAGAAAGGAAGAAAAGAAACGGATGAAAAGAGATAACTAAGAAAAGCCGCAATGTCCTCCTATGTATATCCAAGAATTACGTAGAGACCACAGGTATAGGCATTTACATTAACCTGAAATGCATTAATATTCATGATGTGATGATGAATCTTCTTCGCATTGTATAGTATTCTGAAGATGATGTTTATTTTTGCACATGCTTCTACAAAATATCGACCCAAGGTAGTCATTCCACTTTCATTCTTATGCAAGTGTTGTGTGGTTATCCCACTTTGCAAATGTGTAGATGCTTTCTCGTAAATTTAATATACAGGTATTAGCACAAAAGCAGGTATATTTTCTCACGTTACACACAAGAAACAGTTAACATAACATATGCTTTACATGTTTTCATATCATAAAGTTAGAAAAACTCAAGTATGGTAAATTCATAAAGGACATATTTATACATAGTAATTAAAAATTCATATTATTATTCTCGTTATCTCATTTTACCACCCTTTCTAAGCGGCAATATGTATATTTTATTTATTTCCAATTCGCAACAGAGCCCTTCAAGATGAAGGCAGTTAGTTCTGCTACTACATTTACAATTTGTTAATACATAATAGATTAATATAATAAGAGTCAGAAAAGAAAAAAATATGCTTCAAAATTTGAGGAAAAAAAAATTATGTAAAATTATTGATCACAGAGTTAATGATTAAACTTAAGTCTATATCATCATCAATAGTCTCGACAGTTAATTGTTCATCTTGACAGTTTAAGAGGTATTGCTTTACTTTAATGGCGAAAGTTTTCTTATTTTGAATACTTATAATTTCTGAAGGCAAGGAGTACCACAAGGTAAGACCACTTTGTGAGAGAGAGTTGGAAGGGTCATGCACAACTACATGATTGTTTCCACGCGTGTTACGGAAATTTACCGTAGCATTGTTGATAAAATCGTTAAAGTATTGAGGGGCATATCCATACATTATCTGATGCATAAATTTTAACATCTCTAGTTTGTGAAGATTCTTTGCGTCTAACCATTTAAGTAATCTTGTCATATCATTTGAAATGGAATCGTACTTTCTTAAGTTCATACAATAACGAGCACACCGTTTTATACAGTTGTTAATTTTCGTGACGTACTTTTTTCTTGAGTCACCCCATATAATATATAGATATCGAATAATAGAAAATATTAAAGATTCACATAGCAGTTTTTTCTGATTAACATTAAAAATAAATTGCGTAAATCTTATGTTATTCAATATAACATTGCATGAGTTAACAACATATTTAATTTGTTCACACCAATCTAACTT
>JAQIXX010003127.1:0-21093 GCA_034700605.1 Willowsia nigromaculata
GAGTGGAGGTGCATCCGTTGGTTTTCAATACGAACAGGGGACCGATTCGCTTCAACGTCTGGGATACTGCTGGTCAGGAAAAGTTTGGAGGTCTTAGGGATGGATATTATATCCAGGTAATTGGTGGAGAAATCTGATATCAATTTTATAGCGTCAGGAAATACACATGTGATTGAGGTAAATTAATATTTAATTGGTTTTCTTCTGTTTTCTACTTTTTCTTAGGGCCAATGCGCCGTTATCATGTTCGATGTTACTTCAAGAGTGACCTACAAGAACGTGCCGAACTGGCACCGTGATCTCGTCCGTGTCTGCGAAAATGTTCCAATCGTCTTGTGCGGAAACAAAGTCGACATCAAAGACCGGAAAGTTAAGGCCAAGAGCATCGTTTTCCATCGCAAGAAGAATCTTCAATACTACGACATTTCAGCCAAGAGCAACTACAACTTTGAGAAGCCGTTCCTTTGGCTCGCCCGCAAGTTAATTGGAGATCCTAACCTTGAGTTCGTCGCCATGCCGGCTCTGGCTCCTCCTGAAGTCCAAATGGATCCACAATGGCAACAACAAATTGAGAACGACTTGCAGGTAAACTTTCATCTTATCATCTATTAGTCCTTATCATGTATGTATGATGAAAAAGGTTACTAATTGACTCTATGCCTTTTTATTACAGGAAGCGCAACAAGTTGCTCTACCCGATGATGATGATGAGCTGTAAGGCTGTAAATCACATTCAAGATTCTACTGTCACGTCGTCAAATTTCCAGTTTTCATCGTATAGAATATGTTAAGCGTCATCTTACTATTTTCGACTCTCGAGTACCTTAACGATACTGATTTTCTATGTCGTCGAATACAATTTACAAAAATAGCGTTTTCACAACTTAATTTCAAAAATTTGTAAAATGCAAAACATTCTTATTACTTGTGTTTCCACATTAAATGTTTAGTAACCAGTGAAATGTGAAGAAGAAAGAAATTATCCAACTTCAAACTTATAAAAATTTTGTGTATTTATGAATAAATATGTTTTGAAAGACAATTAGTCTACTGATTACATGTAAACATGTTGGTGAAAAAATGATGCGTTTTATTTCTTCTTTAAAATCATACTGGAGCAAACTAGTTTTGTTTTTATTGTTTTTTGTAAATCATATATAAAAACTATCATGTGTAGTAACAATACTATCGCACACGGATACCAACAAGTGGTATGATAACATAGAGAAGTAATTTACATGACTGCTGTTTCTTTGCACACATACAAATGATGATGATGGGTCTGTAGATAAGTTGACAACTTTACAAGTTGACACGCGAAACTTTATAATTTATAAGTTTTTTAAAAATTGAGACGAAGGTATGTAATAATTGATTAGTACACACAAAAAATTTTGGTAGGTACATCATATAAGATTGACGATTACATGAAATAAGTAAAATTAAGCTTTTCCGACTGCCTGCTTCTTAGCTCTCTTCTCCAAGCCCTTCTTTCCCTCGAAGAGTAACTGCTTCTCGTGCTCGTTGAGATTTTTATTGATTCCGGTAATGACGCCGGTGCCAAGAGTGGTGAATCCATCTCGCAAAGTGAATCGCTGACCTTTCTCCAAAACCATGGGCTTGTACAATTTCATCAAAAGTCTAGATAGAGAGAAGCACAAAATTACAAATTGCATTTTGAAAAATGGAAATGCGAATTTATTCTTCAATAATTAATTCTACTTACTTAGCATCTTCTCCAGGCATCACCATGTCCTTCCCTGGAATAGTGATTTGGGTAGCGCAATCCCACGTTTTGGAAAACATTTGCATTTGGATCAATGAAGTGAATGGCTTTTGGCGTCCTCCTTCTTCCTTGCTTAAGATGTAGACCTTATCAAAATAATACGACAAAATTAGAGTGTAGGTAGCTTGAGGTGTGTGAACTCTGAAAGCAGGTTATTAAATTGTGTAAGATTTCACATACCTGAGCCTCGATGTTATCATGGGCCTTCATGCTGCCTGGCTTCATAAGGATCATACCACGTCGAATATCATCCCTCTTGACACCACGAACAAGGGCACCCAACTGGTCACCGGCTTGAGCCTCTTCCAAGATCTTGTGGAACATTTCGATTCCGGTGACAGTAGTCTTGACGGACTTGTTGTATCCCAGGACTTCACACTCGTTACCTTTCTTCAATACGCCTCGCTCCAACCTTCCAGTGACCACAGTACCTCGACCTGGTTGACGCATTGGAATAAAAATATTTATGAATGCTTATAATTACACTTCTACGAAAAAAGTTAAATGTAAAAGTACTCACCAGCAATGGAATAAACGTTCTCAACAGGCAACATGAATGGTTTGTCTAAATCCCGAACAGGAGTTGGAATATGGGTATCAACAGCCTTGAGGAGCTCGCTGACAGCATTGACGCCAAGTTCCGGTGATTTTCCTTCCAATGCGCACAAGGCAGAGCCTTTAATGAGTGGAACATTGTCGCCATCGTAACCCATTTCGGACATCAATTCTCGGATTTCCATCTCAACCAGGTCTACCATTTCGGAATCAGCCGCATCAACCTAGACAAAAAATAGATATAATTATTATTGGCCAAGTCTACCAGACCTACTTTAATGACACTTTTAGACAAAATTATGAACTTACCTTGTTAATGAAGACAACAATATGTTCAACTCCAATCTGCTTCGACAACAACAAATGTTCCCTAGTTTGAGGCATCACACCATCCGTTGCAGCAACCACCAAAATAGCACCGTCCATTTGTGCAGTACCAGTAATCATGTTCTGAAAACACAAGACGTCATTAGTATTTACCCAAAACTATTAAAAGATATATAGAATCACAATAATTATAGATTTCTCTGTGACCTTGATGTAATCAGCATGACCAGGGCAATCAGTGTGAGAATAGTGACGGTTCTCAGTCGCATACTCAATATGGGCAACGTTGATGGTGATCCCACGAGCTTTCTCCTCCGGAGCGTTATCGATCTCATCGTAACGCTTAGCAACAGCCTTTTTACTCTCGGACAATACTGAAGGAACATAAAATACATCAGATATGATGATGATCAGTTTTACTTGACAAAGCATCATTTTAATAAACTTCAAATTCTTAGATGTTTCTTACCTTTGGTTATCGCAGCAGTTAGGGTAGTCTTTCCGTGATCAACATGCCCAATGGTTCCAACATTGCAGTGAGGCTTATCACGCTGGTAAACAGCCTTCTCTGCAAACGAGCGTACGGCACTGAACGAAAATGGCCGATAATTGATGAACTAAAGGCAAATGATGATAAAATACAAATTAAAATACACCTAACAATTTGTGGCATTAGAGCATACAATTCTTTTTGAAAATGACTATCGATAATGATAATAATGATATCTTAGCCAAGATTGATTCCTCACCGATGGTAAGTGACTGCTGGAACAAACATGGAGCTGCTTGCCAACTATTTAAAAGAATTTAACAAAAGTAAACAATTAAATTTCACCAAACAAAGAGCCAAGCAACCAATTGCAATTGTACAACTCATTATTATAAACCTCTCCCACTAAACAAACATAAAATATTCACTTTTTTGACTATTAACTTACGAAAGAAGGACACACGGGTAACGTTGTTCAACGCAGCCATTCTTCCTCGCCAATTGTACTAGGAATCACAACTTATCGATAATTTTTCTTCTTGTGAGCGATCAGACACTGGCTTAAAATTAATCTCCTGGGTGTCCTCTTTTGATAAGCACACCCGACGACCCGACCCGATCACCTGTTTTTTTTTCGAACAAAAACAAAAACCAAACCATCACAATGCTAACAATGAATTTAATGATAATCCCATCAACAATAATTAACATATGAAGACCTCCATGACCCCAATACTTGCACAGTCATTAACTTACCGGTTTAAATCTTAATTAACAATAACTGATAACAACAAACAATTTTTTTACGCGCAGACCTCTCCCCCACTAACCTCCGCTTAAAGTTCTTAAACTAACACACTTTTAACTTAAAATTTTAACTGCAGTTTGTTTCTAATAGTTTGTTAAGCACAATTAGACTTCCTCCTCCTCGGATGATGTAAAGGTAAAGGATGCTGACTTTCGAGGGCAGACGGGCAAAACAGTGGCAGACTCAGGAGCAGCTTCAAGATCATTGGGCTCAGCAACTACTCCAGTACGCTCGTAGATCATGGCTCGTGGACTGGTACAGAAGGCAAGAGCTCCCCAAAGGCAGAAGACGGTGAAGCCCATCACAGTCATGAACACCATGACGACAAACATTTTGAGACTTTTCACCCACTTTGGAGCACACTAAACCATCTCAGCGAAGAAAACTGGTGCAAAAAGTATTTCCCTGCCTCGCGAACTGCGGCTCTGGTTTTTTGGAAAAGTGGAAGAATGGATGGGGAACCAAGAGGCCAGAATGCCGACTGCCACACAAGAAATCAGCCAGTCAGCCGTGTGTAGATGGTGAGTAGACGAAGGGTCTGTCTATCTGTTAAGGATCAGCTGATGGTGAACGGAGATGGGTTGGGTGTGGTGTAAAATGTGTGGGGTGGGAGGATGAAAAGAGTGGGGACGTGTGTTGTGAATGAGGTGTGGAGACTCTCTGGAATTACTCCATGTGCATCTGACTAGATGGTAAATAGAGAGAGAGATGTAGATGGGAGAGTTGGCGCGGAAAAAATTTTGAATTTGGGAGAAGCATAGAGTAGAGTGGGGTAGTGTGAGAAGGGTGAGTGAGGCCTGGGTATACAGCTGTGTTGTGGGGTGAGTAATGGCTAATTGTAGGAGGAAGTGGAGTCATATGATCATTATGTTATGATGAGAGATGATAAGCAGATGTTTGGGTGATGGGACCAACAATTTTTGTGCTCTAGTAATTAAAGGGATGATTGAAATCATGATTAATTGATAATTGAAGTGTACATGCAGTTGTCATATGATAATGTCATAGGTCATAGGTCAAGTCAGTTAAAAGTGTTATTGCTCTGGAGTAAAACTAGTGGTGAGAATAGTTAGTTGAATTCAACTGACGCTAATTAATTGAATCTAAAACTGTGAAGGAAGATCTTTAATAAGTTGTAAGCATGTCAGGAAGTGAGGATGAGAAAGAAGAGTCGCTGGAGTCAGCATTTAGCACGGCAGCGCATTCATTACTGGACAAGATTCCATCTGGAAGTCTTCCAGCAACTGTGAAGAAGGAACTGGTGTATCCTGGAAGCGCATCTTCAGAGATTGTCCCACCTTATCCTGCAGGATCTCGGGTAATTTTTTAGTCTTGGCTTTAAATAACCTGTGACCAATAGAATTTGAATGGGTCTTTAGATTCCAGGAAGGATTTGGAACATTTAAAGAGTTTTAATGGGTATTTATTTAAATGGTTTTATAGCTACGGTTTCATTTTGAAACTAGGAAAACTCAGAATGGGAAAGTTTTCGATGACAGCCGGACGCATCCCAAGCCAATGGAGCTTATCATTGGAAAGAAGTTCAAGGTGGAGATTTGGGAACTAGCTTTGAATACAATGATGCTGAAGGAAGTTGCAAAGTTCATTGTTCCTAGACCGGTAATTATATGCTAATTGAGATGTATTCCGTTATTATCAATCAACTGTCATGTTGACTGTTTGTAATTGAATTAGTTCTAATTGTTTCTCAGATGTGTGTTCTCTACCCGATGGTCGCTAAGGTTTTACGGGACAGTTTCAAAGGAGGTGATTCTCACAAATCCAAAAGTTGTTGTGGAAGCATGCTTAATGGAACTGGACATTCTGATTTGGACGAGCTCCTGAAAATGCCTGAGAGTTTAACCTTCACATTTGGTATGATCACGTGCAAACTAACGTAGGATTAGGATTTCCAGTTTTTTCATTGAAAGACATTGATTGTGTAATTTTTTAACAGAGCTGCTGGAAGTGGCCCTACCTGGTGATTACGAGATGGAATCATGGTATATGACTGACGATCAGAAAATTGAATCAATCACAACACTTCAGGAAGATGGGAACAAATTATTTGGACAGAAGCGGTACAAAGATGCATCAGACAAGTATTTCGAAGCCATTTCCAGAATTGAGCAGCTACTTAACAAGTAAACACACGAAAATGGAACTGTTTTTTTACCGTTAATCGAGATTTCGAAAGTCTGACTATTTGAAATGTCTATATGATTTTCAGGGAAGTGCCAGGCTCCCAAGAAATGAAGGAGATGCAAATGAGAAAAGTCCCTCTTCTACTTAACTACGCATTCTGCAAGCAGAAGGAAGAGCAATTTTATGAATCAATGATTCACATAAATTCTGTGATTGAACTCGACCCAGGTAATTAAAGTGTCTTCAAGCAAATGTATGGGCTATGAAACTTGTACGAAGCATTAGTGGTAATAATCACATCTAATTTATATTTCAGATAATGTGAAGGGTTTTTTCCGACGAGCACAATGCCACAAGCACACTGGCAGCTTTGATCTGGCGCGTAAAGACTTGTCTCGAGCATTAGAATTGGATAGCTCTCTACAAAACGCGGTGAGACTGGAGTTAGAGGATATCGCTGTCCTGCAACAGAAAAGTGAATTCATGGAGAAACAGCGATATCAACGAATGTTTAATAATAATTAATCGGATCTGTGCCAAGAATCAGCACATTTTTAAAAACTGAAACTTTTATTCTATAGATTTATATGGTTTCAGCAGTTCTAGTATAAGAGCTATAGGTATTTAACGTTGAATATTTGCCAAATGTTTTTAGTCATTTTTAGTTATTCACATCACAAACAATCTGACGTATCACTAACCTGAGAACCAAATAATATCACATTTTATTTTTTGTATTTAATTTACAAAAACAATTGTAATTTTTACATTTGACAATCGAGTTATGTATTTTATCTGTAACGGGCTATACGTTCCCAATTTTAAAATGAATTCCAGTTTTTAAGAATGCAAATAAAATAGAAAAATATTTATTTACAAACGGAGAACCTTTTTCCATGCAATGTTTGACGTGACCCTGGTAGTCAGACCTAATGCATATTATATTAAAAGTTGTAATGCTTTAAAATAACTAGTAGGTAATCATAAATTCATAAATGTAGATCTGCTATTGATATTTTATGGGGGTCATCGTCGTCACTGTCTAGTCTTATCATTCCGTCAGTCATCGAAAGTACAAAAATAACGTTACACATTTGCTTTTTTAAACATTTTACAACCATTTTATTATTATTTTTTTGTTAAAATAGCGTTGGTCAACGGTATAGTACCATAATTTACAATAATTACAGCTTAACCTTCCTTGATCTTATAAGTTTCTACTCTATAAATGAGGTTCAGTTGTTATAAAAGTAAAGGTCATACATACATCAATTCATTACACACGACTGACAAAATTACTTGACTATACAAACTGCATACCTATTCGCCGTAACAAGTTAATCGCTACGCATAAGAGTAACAAAAGAATCAAACGACATTTCCAATCTTAATATAGGAATGTACAAGAGTCACTAGTCAGCGTAACTACAAGCAAACACATACCAGGATTATGACAACGCTGTTATGGACTATAACTGAGTAATCTGTATGGTACATGGGTTTCCGAACTAAAAGTGTAACTATTTGCTATTTCTTATTTTAAAGTTACAATTATTAAAAGGTTTCAGAGCACTTGATTCTGTAATTGGTAGTAATTTGTAAGGTATAAAATATAGACTAAATTAGAAAAAACATAATTATTTGTTAAGATGAAAAGTAAAAGTTTATACAGGAGCTTTAAAAATCGATTCGGACGCGTTTGTCGTTGGACTTTCCTACAGCATCACCACCTGTAGCCAAAAAGGGGGTAATATGTAGAAAAAGTTAGTTCAATCGGAGAATCAAAGTGAATCATATATTTTGGAACTTGAGATTAGATAAGTTACCTTTCTTGATTTTCTCATCCCTCTGTTTCTCCAGTTTTTTCACGAAAGACTTGAACACTTTCATGTACGGAGCTAAAGAAGTCTTATCATACATCTCGTCACTCAGCGGCTCCATATTAACTTTCTCATTCTGCGTTTCACCTGATAAGTCGCCACGTGCAGCCTTGTCTAAAGCGTGAAGCTCCCCCATCAGCGTTCTAAAAAGAACAACATAAAAATTAAATTAATTCCTAAAAATACAATAATTACAATACAATAAGAGTCTCAGTTATTCCATTTCTGCTTACAATATTGTTGGAACTTGAGAAGGCTGAAATTCGAACGCCTTTCGAGGATCAAAAGGGACACAGACTTGGCCAGTTTTTGGGTGGATACAGAATGGGGATTTGAGCAAGTGATTTAAGTCTTTAGAGACGTTGTAATCCAATCGGGGATAGCATAGCTGCAGCTTCAGTTCTTGGATCGCTTGTCGCAATGACTTTTTCTCCTTCTATTGAGTCAACAATTATCACAAAATGTCAACTACAATTATTGAGCTGGATACTTTTCAACAAGTAATACGATATCTTGTATGAATAGTTAATATTCAGCCCTTACGTTATTTTTCAGATAAGTAATCACTGCCTCAAATCGGTCTGGTGCGTTCGCAGTAGCATTCTTCACCTCAAGTGGGAGCATGTCGATGTTTTTGTCTCCTTTCTCCAGCATGTTCTGGTCATCATGGCAGATCTCTTCAAATACATCATCAATTATCTCGAGGGAGCGACTGGAATAAATAAATGAGATATTTATGAGCTATTACAAATGATAAACATTTTTCATGCAAGTTTTTTAAACTTCGTATTGTGTGAAACTAACCTAATGAATGGATGAATCCGATCAGGGTTAACAATCTTGACCTTCTTTGCTTGACTCTCACCTCCACGAATGACCTGAAAGAATCATTTACAAATGATAGCTTTAATTTTTATAGAAATCCAAAAAATAGTTCTAACCGTCTAATCTACTGTAGAGTAGAATACTAACCGTCAAAAAGTCAAGAATGCCGGAACGCGCATAAGAGTCCATGTTAACGGCGATTTCATCACAAACCCAACAATGAACACCTCGACGACCGCTGAATACCCAGAGCAAGTTCTTGAAACCGAAATCACCTACAAGTGACAAATAAAATAAGCACTTATTAAAAATAAGTTCAGTAACAAATAATTATGCTATTGCAGTAATTTCTGAGTATTTTTTAAATAAGACTTTACGTCGCAAAGATGTATCAAGAATCTTGACAGCAAGTGCAATGAATTTCCAGCATTTCTGGCAAACCTTGGCCCCCTCACAGCACGTGCGCACATCATCATAATCCGTCAAATCGATATCAAGAACAAACCTGTCCAAACCAAACCATTATTTAATTAGTTGCACAAGCTCCTTCCTTATCACTTGAACACATTTAATTTCACAGAAAGTTTCACTTACTCCTTCTGCCGAGGAATGAACTCCTCCAACGTATCCCTCGTCTTTGGTCGCTGATTGTACACACCTCCAATATCAATCTTCTCCGGTTTCCGCTTCTTCAACTCCCCCACAAACTCCTCCTCACTGTTGAACGACTGATATCGCACATAAATATCCCCAGCAAGAGTGAACGAGAACTCTCTATGGGCAAAGAAGTCAGCTAAAACCAAACAAACAACCAAACAAATTACAATTAACTTCTTTCTCAAACTATACTTTAACTTTCCCATGTCCACCTCCCACTAATTCACAATTAAAACTTAAACTTACGATTCCCATAAGAGAGCCATTGATACATCAACTTGGATGGAAAGATCCTCCCATAATAAGATGGTAGATAAGCGCTCAAGCAATCCGGAGTATACTCAATTTGCGAAGTCATCTTTCCTCCTCACAAAACTGACAACTGTCAGCAATTAACTTAACCACTTAATTAACAATTAAAACCACTTCACACTTTCTCTACTCCCCTTCATCCAACTTTCTCGCAACAAACTCAACACAACTGTATTTATTCTCACTAACTGTCACAATGTCAACTCTAATCTCTAATGTTTCAATTTGCACGATACCTTGACACCTCAATTGTCAATACTTAATTGTCCACCAATTAATTAAACTTTACACACAAGATGATTAATCCGAAAATTGGAGAGCCAAATCCCTACAAAAAACAATAACATGTCATGAGAAAGAGTTGAGCACATTGTGAATTCATCTCTTGTCTTTTTTGTTCGCCCGACTTCGCGGCTTCTCTTGCCGCAATCCAGTCTAAGCAGAGGGGTTACTATGCTGGCATTAGACATGGGAGCTATGCTAGAAAGTGGTGATGTGAGGCCAGAAAAAACCCTATTCATTATACAAAAAAGACGACCAATATCAACGTTACCGGAAGTCATAAGCTAAGCATGGAACAAAGTGGAGGGCTTGAGAGATGCGATTATGCGATATGCAATAAAAATGAATGATAAGCAGCTAACCAGCTTATCAAACTGATGAACACCTGAGATGTGATAAATATTTGTTAATTTTAACAGACAATTAGTAAAATACCTGATAATTATGGTTCAGAAGAGGAGGATGGACGTTCCTTTTTGGTAGAAGAGGAGGTTTTTTTCTTGGGACGTTTCACTCTAAGGCTGTATGAATGAGAAGAAAGAAGAATTAAAATAATGCTTCATTAAGAACACTGCTTAATTATGCCGATTTCAAAAGTGCAAAACAGTTAATGGCTATGCGCTATGGATAATCATGATAATTAATTAAAATAATCATTATGAAATGCTGGTCTTACCAAGTGCCCACTTCAGACTGTAAACCAAAGATAAACAGTGATTTAAAAAAAATTTAATCAAGCAATTCTCTTTAATAAAGTAGACAAATATTCATTAAATATTCATGCTTACAGGAGGGTCACGTGTATATACTCGCTCGCTTACAAAACCAAACACCACTTTTTTAATTGTTTCTCCTCGTTTTAGACGCGATTCCCTGTACCCCTTCTCGATAATCCACTGGTCGAGAACAATTAGGCTCCGAACTGTCTTTCCAGTGTGTACGTTAAGATTGATAGGAATTGGCTCCTCGGGTGGGATGTAATAACACCTTTCAGACACTATATCTTTCGACAGTGACTTTGACATTATGTATAGTACCGTGCAAATTAATTTTAGATTTAAATGCTTAAATATTAGCAAAAATAAAAATTGCTGGGGGCATGCACATGCTCAGTTAAAAAAGCGCAAGAGAAAGCATTGCTCCGCACATTTCCTTTCTGCTTTCTCTGACTTTTCACAACTTAAAAAAAAGTATTTAAAATAGGTATGCAAAATTAATTATTTTGGAATAATTAAAAATAGTTAGCAAATTTTTCCAAAAAGTCCCACTCAAATGATACTACAATCTATCATATCACCGGCAAATACCCGTTTCTCTCGTTCAGCATGGTATTACAAGGTCTTCAATAGTGAGAGGTTATAAGATCTGTTACCCAGCCACTTTGATCCGATTTTGAGCTGCAGGAAAATTTCCATACCGTTTATGCTATCACGAAGATGAGGAATCAGAATGATGAGATGTTCTGTTTTTTATGCTCAACACTGATTGGATTTCATTTTTTAGGAGTTTTTTATGAGAGGTATTGCCCGAAGAGGATTTATAAAGCAAGTTGGTATCCTACCCATTTTTACATAAGCAGACTATGATTCGCTGATTGCTTGAAAAGCTTTGTTCCAAGCTTGGTGGCTTGTAATAGTACGCAAGCGTATGAAGATGAGCAATTTTACAGTTTGGAAATTAATTAACTGTTAAGCCATCATCGTTAGAGATGGCTCATGAGAAAATGCTGGAGTTACAGAATGATGAATAAAGAAAGTGAAAATGAGAACACAAAACTTGTCATTTTTCAACTCATTCATTCTGCGATTCTTTTATTTCGATATATTGTGTATTAATATAGAACAATTTAGCATAAAGATGAAAATAAGACAACATTTTTTTATTTAATTAGCAAATTCACGTAACTTAAACACATCTCTAACAAGTTAATCATCTCTCTTGTTTTATTTATATAAACCTTTTAATAATATGACGTACTGCTATTCACATTTTACAGTAGTAAATTGTATCTCTTTCTTTCTTCCTCTCTAGAACAAATATTTACATTCACAGTTTCACAATATAATTTTCAAACTTTCGTAAAATATTAATTAATAATATATTTTTTGTGTGGGGTTGACTTCATGTATGAATTGATACAAGTGGTTTTTTAAATTCTATACAATAATTGATTTGTATTGTAATCATATATAATTCTTAATTGTTTTACACACACAATAATAATATAGTTTTCATTATGAGTCGTTATAAAATATTACAAAGAAGAAAAAACCGTTAACGACTAACCGCTTACCGAAACAAAGACGAAAGTTTGTTTTGATGTAACAAAAAAATAATAACTTTTAACAGTAGTTACCTTACTCATTAAAATAATTGTGGATATCTTTGCATTTTTTACCCATCTTTTTTTTATGAGCGACTCTCTTCTTCACGCAATCAATCATTTTAGTAAGAATTTATTTTTTTAATGCTTACAGGTACCAACTTTAATTTCCCATGTAGCTTATCTTTATCTCTGTAAAATTTTGGTTCGGTGAGTTTAATTTGGCTTGACACACAGATTCCGTTTCATTCAAGTAGTAAATGATTGTTCACGTTTGTTAGCTTACAAAAAGTAGTGGGTATTTGCTCACTCACACATTTTCATTAAATGTAAATACGAATAACTCAAGTGAAGACTTAATTAAGTAAAAAAAATCCCTTCACGTAAGAAAAAAAAGGTTGAACTCGTGAATTATTTTATAGGCCATTATTATAAATAGCGAAAAATTGTATACTATCTATCTACCTTCGTTTGTAAAAGATGTTTAATCAATAGCTATATATTTTGCGTGCATAGTTGTACACTTAACTTTCAATTAGGTTTCTTAATATCCGTTAGATATAATCTTATGCTTGTAGTTTTTTAAATGATTGGACACAAGAGCTCTTTGGGTTTTTTTACGCTGACATTATCATAACTATTTGTATGTACAGTAATATATTTACAATTGATTATCAAGGTGACTTATTCTCGTAGGATTTGCACTGTTTTGTGTAAAGAAGTATTAGTAGTAGTTCTATAGACTCATTGTTTAAAAAAAGATAACTTGTTATTACTTTTAAAGTGCACAGTTTCATTGTTCGTTTTGTTGCGGGGAAAAAAATGGAGAGAGAAAAAGTAGACAACAAATAATTATTTTTTTAATCATTGTTGATTTTTATTGTTGAATGAAGAATAATAATTATTTGTGGTTGTTTTTAACTGCACCATATAATATTATATATCTCCAGAGAAAATTCTATATAAATTGTATGCACGTATATATACATGTATTCAGACATTTTCATCATGTTTCAATATAATTGTTTTTACACAATATATATTGTAGTTAGTTAGCTAAACTTCTATCTAGGGAATAATTATCTTCACTTTTTAAAGTAATTAATTAATAGAGAACCTAAGAAACAGCTTAACTTTTTTTGTATGTACAAATTTCCAGGTTGAAAATTAACAACGAGCAATTAAGGTTCATCTTATCTATAACAATGATGTTTTTTTTTGTACAAAGTTTGATTACACTTTTCTTTCCGAGACCTCATATTTTAGACTTAAACTGGCTACAACATTTACATATAAATTTACATGCCTTTTTTACAATACGTCATGTTTCATATCGTCACATGACCTGACCTACGACAAAAAAAAATTTGATAACCTACTCTCTGACGTGACAACTGACTCATCATCAGTTAACTTTATGCATGCAGCCATTATCCATCTAAATGTTCTTGCATTCCAGGTTAGTCCCTTTTTTTTATTAACAAGTAGCCACTTTTTTACGAGCAACAGAAACTAAACAGATAAAATACAAGCAGAACATAAAGACTGCATACTGATTTCCAGTTTTTATCAAGTTTTCCTCGATGTTGTGTTATAATTGATTACACAAAAATGTTAAGGTTTCTTAATGCAAACCTTTTTTTTCTCAAGAAATCAGCTAATGAACCATATTGTTAATCGCTCATCAAACTAACAAAATATTATATAGCAATTAATAAGAAAGTAAAATGGCTATCACAATTGAAATTTGTAGCATGTCCTTAAATATCTAACTTGAGAAAAAAAATGAATCAGTTAATTAAATTACATGTTCACATTTCTTATCTCTACAGAAATTGAAATGAAGCGAAAAAATGAGTGAGCAAGTAAGTACATTTTGTATTTTCGGTTCATTCATTAAACAATTAGTTATATATTATGGCATATAAACTCAAGCTCTCTTGAAGCATATTAATATAGCAGGTAATACCCAGAGAAATTAAACGTCCAATCAGTCATCCTCTACCATTTTTATATTATCATAATTGTTGGACATTTTTTGACAAAAAATAGTTGTAGCACATATTCCAAACTAGAGCTGCCAGTAATTTTTTTCATAAAAAACGATGGCAAAACATGTACAAAATATTTACACATAAATGTAATAATAATAATAAGTAGCTGAATAACTTTCTATAATATTTTATATCTGCGTGAATATATATTATCAAAAATTGAGAACATGACTAAAATGAATAGTTCCAGTTTCACATTTCGTAGATTGTTTTCCCACATAATTACCTATACACGTCACACCACACACCTGTCGGTCTACTTTTTTCTCGTTTATACAGACGCCCACATTCCAAAAAAATTGTTCCATTCATTATAAATATAGCTACGTAACATGCACCTATGTAATTTTTAGGTTATCAATTCTGTAAATGGTAGCTATAGATTTGTATACTGGCTTGAGAAGTAGAAAAATCTTCCTCCTTTTCGGTTCCGCCATTAACACACAACTTTACTTTATATTTTACGATACTCTGTACATTCCGTTGTCTCTCTCGAAAAACTGAACCAAATGTACCGGAAACAAGATCATGCTTTTGTTGCAATTTCTGATAAAGCCTATTAACTACACATGAGCTATGAAAAAATAACATTATTTTAGACAGTGTTGTGAAAAAAAACTCATTAAGAGATAGTAATACAGGTAATTCTACACACGGTACAGTTTTTAAAATCCTTTGGCCAAATTATGATTTTTTAACTTAAATCTCTATAAATACCTATCATAGTAGCTACATTTTTTTTATAAGAGGTAAAGCATTTTGGGCATTGTTGTAATAAAACAATGGAAAATATCTATAAGAATCACCAGTCGGCATTTGTTTTAGGTTATTCTGTATATTAAATGGTTAGACCTGATCTAAACCAGCACTTTTTTTAAAAATTATGCTTATTCAATTGAAGAGATATGGAGCATTAATTTTGGATGGAGACTGATTTTTCTTGCCTCTTTGAAGAGACATTTATGTTCACTTGGTGTGGTTTTTTATATCCTTATAGTCATAGTTACGATAACGATTCTTTAAAAAATTAATTACTTCTTCATTTTCAACTATATTTTTAGTCTACGCAATTTAATGTACGTATTAAGAAGATGAAGGCGACAAAATCCTCTCTCTTTTCTGCGGCACGGCACAACATTCACAACATAACATCCATACACAGAGGATCATCCACAGCATTCATGCAGCAGTTTTTTTTTGATAGAATTCCCAATAATTGCTTCCACTTCTTTCGTCCGTATCATTCCATCCTATTTTCAATATAATTTTTTTTCTCCGTTTAACTTGTTGCATTTTATTAAGAGCTGTCATCGGAAGCATCTACCAATTCAGATATGTCAATTTCTTGTCACCTGCAACAATCAAACAAGATTCCATGAGAATGCCAAAAAATTAAGAAATACAAACTGTATGAAAATATGAAATGCTAAAGAATTTACCTCTGGAGATCTCTGTCCTGGTTATCCCGGTTGGGTCTACTGATAGATCTGTAGGCTTCCTCGGAAAGATTGGCTGGATTTGTTAGTATATCGGTAGTTGTGCATAAATAACGGAGTGAGTTCAATACCACTGCAAAGACGAATACAAAATTTAGATGAGATTTTGCTTAATTAATGATTATTTAACCAATTAAGTCTAAGGGAATCCCTTACCTGGTCTGAGATCTACTAGTGAGCAGTGTTGATCCACCCAAGCAAGAACCGTGCGACAGAGCTCATCTACGCTCGCCGTTGACACGGTATTGTTGTAGGAATCCAGCAATGGGCGAATCAAGATACTGAACTGTAAAGTTAATTAAACATTGAAGGGTTAGGTATGATGATAAGCACAAATTAGTGAATAGTAAGCATGTCATCAAATGAGGCGCTGTACAATGGCAATCTGGCCAACTTACAATCCAAAACTTCCAATTCTCAGTAGTTCGGATTCGAACCCACTGGTCAAACATTTCTGTCATTTTGTTGGTTCGTTGTCTGGAGACAGGTGCACCAGTTGCGGGAAGCATAGATTGACAGTTATTAATAGCAGCGTTAAGGGCCTCAACCTCCTGACGGTGAGTTTCTATCTCTTCTTTCAACTGTGCCCGTTCCATTTTCAACTGGCGGATATACTCCGCCCCTTTCTGAAGCATGGCTGCTTTGCTTACCTATAAATTAGAGGAAGATATGTGCATTTAATTCAAGCCCCTTTTACCTCCAACCTTTGACAATAAAAGTTTGTAACTGATTTTTTATCTGTTTCTTACGGAAAATTCAGTTACCTTAGCATTAGGGTTGTGATTCAGTTGGGGAATCAAGGCATGAAGAGTATCAAATCCATTTTTGATATTACATCTTCGCTTCTGCTCAGCATTGATATGGCACACACGACGATGCTCCTAGAGAAAATTATGTTTAGACTTATAATTAATAATATTGGTGAATATTTTGTAGTCAAAGGGGTTATGTACGTACTTTAAAGTGTGTCGTCGAAAATTCCGAGCTCATTGACTGACGACTTACTTTGTACTGGACACGCTCCGTATCGCTTTTTGGTCTAAATGGTTTCGCGGGGGAACCTGGACCACTAAGTGGTGGTCCCATGGGAGGAGATGGCGTGTTGGATAACATGGGAGGAGAATGGGGGCTACTAGTGGAGGGCCCTACACTCATGCTCATTGCTTGAACTTGCTGTTGGGGGGATTGCTGCCCTAACTGAAGAATAGGTTTAGTGATCCCAAAGTTGATCTGTTTGAATTTGAAAGAAAAATGCTTCATATTAGAAGAATCCCGACATTTTCAGACGGCTCATTTGTTTCATATTTATTCACACCCTTACAGGAAGATTTGGATTCAGAGTTTCATTTGCATTTTTAGGATTCCATGGCTGTGGCTGAGCTTGTTGTTGCTGCTGCTGTTGTTGTTGGGACTGCTGCTGACACATTTCCTGTGCACCCATCATCATATTAATTGGTCCATTGCTTGCTCCCGCGGTCATCATTTGAGGACCATTACTAGTAGGCATCACCACACTCTGTTGTACTCCACTCATCTTGTCCAGTGCACCTCCATAGCTTGCTGTTGAAGCACCTGCAGTGGATGTAGCCGCTGCTGCTGCAGCAGCAGCACCTGACGTCGTCAACAGGTGGGACAACAGGGTGTTCGAGTTGACCATGTTGTTTGGCATTTGAGGATGCGGCAGAATCTGTTGAGGCTGTTGCTGTTGCTGCTGCTGAGCAATTGTTTGTTGTGGGGAGGGCGCCGGGCAAGCTGCAGCCGCTGCAGGAGGAGTTGTAGCCTGGCCCATGGAACCAGATCGACCAGAGGATGGCCCATTTCGAGATCTTCTTGAACTTGGTTTTCCCTGAAAAATTGGAAAAAAATAAGAAGAAATATTCATGAAAAATCATCAAATAATAATCCACGTCATATATTTTAGAAAAAAGTCAACATTTTGAATGGAGAATTTTCATATGACTCAAATCACGTGAAATGTAGTGGCACCCCATGCAAGTCAAATCATGATGACCCAAAAAATCTCGTTTTACGCATTTAACTATCAAAAAAATCATCGTTACTAAAAAAAAGTGCAAAATGCAAAAAAAAAAAATCGCCTATTCCTCAGATCAGCATCTTTTTACACGCGTAGCAGCCATGCATAAGCAAAACAAAGTTCTAATTGAATTTTGCATGCATATCATTCCATCATGATTTGCTTGTAATTTCTGCGCACTAACGTTAACAAACTTGATCTTTGACAAGTGGACATAATGCTACCACCAGTAAATCCAGACAACAACGGATGTAGAAAATCAGCAATTAAATGATATAAAAAAATGTTTTCATAATCCTCGTACTACTTATTATACAATAAAAACTCCACACTCATAAGCGGATAAACAGTGTATGCTTTTTTTACGATGGAATGCTATACTATTGATACTCATCCCATCATTCATCCTAGTATCTTGAGAGAGGTTCATTGATTCATCCTCTCTCGATCACGCTCCAAACACAAGATGAACTTGAGTTCAACGTGGTTAACTGTAAGAGCTGCTGTATGAATCAGGCTTTCACCCTGTGATAATTATATCCGTGTAATTTTTAATCAGCATGACAAGTAGTACACATACCAGAGGGAAGACAAGTGAGTGCGTCGACATTTACTTAATTTTCTACGATACACCTTGGCATGCCCCTACTGGACCCTTGGTTGCAGACAGCATTTTATAATTTGATTAAAGCATTAACATTATGATGACGTAATGGCAGCAGTGAGAAAACTGCATTTATGATTATCATGATGAGTGATGATAAGAACTACCTATACATGTCAGTTACCTAATAATTAATCCAAGATGGTATTTTTTTCCGTTTTTTTTAAAACGCAAACATCCGTCTTTATTCTCACATCGGTCAACATTCCACAATAAACAAGCAACTTCTCATGTTATTATTGTGGAGAGTGGTTACGTGCTCCTGCTCTGTTGAACTTTGAACCCTGACTACCAACTAATAACATAACAAAAATGGATAATTATCCTTTTATCTGTGATGAATGGACAAACAAGTGCTTAAGTATAAAAGCGAGTGACAGAGTAGCCTCGTTTTCTCCTTTTTTCATCGACCACCAACAAAGCAACAAGCATGTCATCCTATATATTTTTCTCACATTTCCCCAAATTTCCTTCTCATTTCCTAAATGTCACCTTTCACATTTCCCAACTTTCTTTTTTACGTCTCGCGAAATACATAAATAGGAAACCTCTCAGTTTACATGACAGATGGTTTCCGTTGAAAGGACAAGGAAAGCTTGGTTTTTTAGGCATTCATAAAAGTTTCATGGAAATGGAAATTCGGAGACATAAGGACACCAAGCTGTTGATTGAAAAACAATACATTGTACTGCCCCTTTGCAATTACTAATTACAAATGTCTTTGTCCCTCCAAAAAAAATAAGAGAAAAGTTTCTAGAATAGAATCTCCTGACGTAAAAGAACAAATGTGCTCCGATTTCTCCTAGACTCCACATTCATTTTAAGTCTCTGGAAGCTATAGAAATAAATTGATAGCAAAAATTTTGTGTAGTATCAACTTAACCGGAAAGAATCCAAGGTGAAAAGTATCAGGTGGAGCACAGAAGGTGTCCCACATTTCCCCGAAACTATATTCGTTCCAAGGCTTCGTGTGGGCAATGCAACACTTTCCCTGTCTCCTCTCTCAAACTATTTGATTCCTAACTCCTTTTTTATGTTTTTCTCTACGAAATAATTAATACACAACAAAAACACACGACACGACAAGCAAAACGAGTAAAACTAACGTTCTGGTGGATCACGAAAAAGGGGAACTCTAGGTTTTCATAGATAAACAAACAAATTTCACTTTTCGAGAGTGAAACTTGCGAGATGAGTCTTAATTAAAAATAGGTATGAAACGAAAACTAAGAAGAGAACATATATTTCCCCTTCCTCATCATTAGTGAGCATCATCATGTATTTCATGTAAGCTCTCTAGTAACATGCTGCTTATATGAATGATGTGTAATAATATATTACGCAACGAAATCCTACCTACTACTTCTACATGTAATATTTGACATAATATTGATGCGACCAGAGAACAGGCTTTGTTTTATGGAAAAATTTATTTTTTGATGCGAGCATCTACATTTGTCTTATCATCAGTATGGATAAACGGAAGCTGGAAAGTGGTTGTAGTAAAAATGGATAAATGATGTGGAAAGGTAAAACCAGAGAGTATATCCCTACACTTCTCACATCCCCACACTTTTAATTGTGATCGACGGTCTCTAGCTTTATGATATTCTTCATGGAATATCCATGACCGGCTCTCTTTCTCCAATAGAGCAGTGTATTATGTGTGCAGCAGCACTGAATTGATAAGGTTGATTATCTTTATGAACGGATAGGCTTGATGTGAGACAAAGAGTTTTAGCATCAGGTGTTATAAAGGAATATAATTAACATCTAAATCCATTAACACTACTGTGTCGCAATAGCAAAATTTATGACATTGAAAATGGATGCAATCAGAGATGATAAGCTTGTAAGTGCAATGACAGTGATTGGCAAAGACTTTTATGATGTTTTAGAAAATGGAGATGGGACATGCCAAATTAAAAAAAAAAGAAGGTATGTGCAAGAGCTTATCTCCTTGTATGCTGTTATCATTCCAGGGTTTTATCAATTTTTTTTAGAGATTGAGATTTTCATGTATATGCATTTCGTTATCATTTTAACTGCAGTGAAGTTTGCAAGTGGGAAGACCTGTAGATCAACGTTTCCAGTTTTTTTGAGTTTATCACGAAATATCAGATTTGGTAATTGACTCGTTTGATCTTATCAAGAAGACATGGTAATATTGATATACACGCAACTGAACTAGACTCGCATACAATTAGTTTCTCCGACTTGAGACATTTTTCACATTGACAACGTCACAATTCTATTTGTATCTATAATTTTATTTACGAGATTTACAATAATAATGATGATGAAATGTAATTGGAATAAAGTAACGGTTAGAGAGTCTTGGAAAGCAAAAAATAGACTGTTTACTCAAAACAGAAAATTGTGTAACGCAACAATAACTTTGTGTCCGAGAATTCATCTACGAATCTGCACTAAACCGCTTTTTCGAATCTTTAG